>WOGO01003528.1:0-14249 GCA_015342085.1 Leptinotarsa defecta | reverse complement strand
ACAGGTAACATAAACGCCCTAACAAGAGCAAAGCCAAAAGCAGAATGAGACAGTCTGTCACTTCCCAAAATGGCGGACTCATCAACGCGACGGATATGCGCGAACTTCACCCATCAAGCGAAGTGACATTGCTGATTGTTACCTATGCTGTGGTTTAATTCTGCAGAATAGTGGCGAATAGTGGGAAACATTATCCAGAAAGTAATTACTACAAAGTAAATCTCAATCGGAGATATCATTGATAACAAATCCATCTTGTCCATGTTACAGAAAAGTAAACATCAAACAATTCCAAGTTTATCTTCCTTTGAAATTGGATAATGGCGACTGATGAATGTGGAAGACCAATTAAAGAGGAAGTGGAATATTTTGGTGATGAGAATGATACCCAGAACTCTGAAGAAAAAATTGCACTTCAAGGAGTTACCTCAAAGAATGAATTTGGGTCAGAACAGATCGAAAGTGATGTTATTGATATTGTTTATCATGATCTGAAATCTGAAAGATGTCTGGAAGAAGTAAAAGAAGGCCCACATTGTGAGGAGTGTGGAGCTGGCTTGCTTAGTCCAACATATTTTCTCAGCAACGATATTTTACAATCATGTAACTGCCCTGCACAGGATTTGAAACCACTTAAATTTGGCTCAGGTAACATAGTTGTTATAGTAAGAGTTCTCTGCAGATTTTACAATTCAATTGTCAGACAAAGCATACATCATATGGAAACTCATTAATGCAGTTTATTGCATGATTTTCACTGTAACGGGTTTCACAAAAACCTTGACACGTGTTTCCCTATACAAAAGCTTCCTCAAGCATTGGTTAAAGGTTGAAATCGTACAATAAACTATTGTTTGAATTTTAGTATGGATTTTTATCAAGTAGCGGCCATTTTAATTCAATCAAACAGTATATGAAAGGAAAACAGTGAAACAGGTGAAATAATAGAACAACAAAGTCACTCCTTGATTTCAACTCGACAGAAAGTATTTGCAAGAAAAGAATGTTTGCAAACTTTCTGTTAGCTGTATGCTAAGTTTGATTATGGAACAACAATGGGTTCCTATCTAAAACATTCATCTAGTTTAACTTTCATAACATACTACACATCTTGAAACCACAAAGTCCTGATCATTTCTTGAACGATATGTGAATATTAACCTGCAATTTTAAACTTGTTTGACAAGGCAAAAAATCAATGAAGATATTTGAAAACCTTCTGTATGAAAATGTCACCCTCTGAGTCATATAAATTTAATGTCAATTTTAAGCGTCCCATTTTAAGGTAATAACGAAGTGAAATGAACTAAAGCAAATTAATATAGCTTCATGAATGAGAAATCTATAATATCAGTGATCAATTATATTTACAGCTCCATAGAAATTATACTATTGTTACCGTGTTGTTCTCGCCGGGATATTTGAATCTGTGAGTCCATATATTCTTATGCATCTAGTGCAAAACTTACCATAGATTTACTTCTTGCATATGTTCTGATTTGAAAATAATACATGTTTTATATTCAATCGTAAATTTGAGTGGGTAATGAGATGCAGTAATTTGCTTTCTTTATTCATGAAACTAATATTTTTTACAGATTCAGGAACCTTTTTTCATGAAACCCAGGAAGAAACAGTTGTTAGGAAGGAAGAGGAGGTTACTAATAAACATATGTTATCAATGTCACATGAAAAACTATTTGCTATCAAACATTTTCATTCTGTTGGACATGAAATGCTACATAAAAAGGAGGAGAATAATGAATTTAGTTGTGGAAACTATTTGAGTTCAGTTAGACAGAGTAAAGTCCATGAGGAAAACGAAAGTTGCTCAAAAAATTTCAGTGAAGGAATCGATGTGAAATTGGTTGAAAACAAGCATACTGAGAAACTCTCACTATCATCTATTGAAAGTAATATTTCAAAAAAGCATATTGGCTCAAAGACATTTCAGTGTACGAATTGCTCTAAATCATTCTTTCGGAGTGGTCATTTGAGAAGACATGAAAAAATTCATACAGGTGAAAAACCATTTCACTGTAAAATCTGTTCAAAATCATTCTCTAGAAGTGATCTATTCAAATATCATGAAAAAATTCATACTGGGAAAAGACCATTTCAGTGCAAAAGCTGTTCTAAATCGTTTGCTGCAAAAAGTAGCTTGAAACTGCACGAAAAAATTCATACCGGTGAAAAACGTTTCAAGTGTAAAATCTGCTCTAAATTATTTATTCGTGGAGGTGATTTGAAAGTACATGAAAAAATTCATACTGGTGATAAACCATTTAGGTGTAAAATTTGCTCTAAATCATTCATTCGTTGTAATGATTTGAAAAGACATGAAAAAATTCATACTGGTGAAAAATTGTTTCAGTGTAAAGTCTGCTCTAAATCGTTCCTTCTATGTGGTCATTTGAAACTACATGAAAAAATTCATACCGGCCATAAACCATTCAAGTGTAAAATCTGCTCTAAATCATTCATTCGTGGAGGTGATTTGAAAATACATGAAAAAATTCATACTGGCGATAAACCATTCAACTGTAAAATCTGCTCTAAATCGTTCCATCAAAGTGGTCATTTGATAACACATGAAAAAATTCATACTGGCGAACGACCATTTCAATGTAAAATCTGCTCTAAATCATTCCGTCATGGTGGTACTTTGAAAACACATGAAAAAATTCATACGGGCGATAAACCATTCAAGTGTAAAATATGCTACAAATCGTTCATTCAAAGAGGTCATTTAAAAACACATGAAAAGGTTCATACTGGCGAAAAACCATCTCAGTGCAAAATCTGCTCTAAATCATTCTTTCATATAGGTAATTTGAAAAGACACGAAAAAATTCATACTGGCGAAAAATCATATCAGTGTTAAATCTGGTCTAAATTATCCCATTAATGTGGTCATTTGAAAACACGTGAAAAAAATTCATACTGGTGAAAGACCATTTCAGTGTAAAATCTGCTATAAATCATTCCTTCAATGTGGTTCTTTGAAAAGACATGAAAAAATGTATACGGCCGATAAACCATTCTAGTGTAAAATCTGCTCTAAATCATTCATTTATGGAGGTAATTTGAAAACACATGAAAAAATTTATACTGGCGAAAGACCATTTCAGTGTTGAATCTGCTTTAAATAATTCCGTCAATGTGGTTTTTTGAAAACACATAAAAAAATTCATACTGGCGATAAACATTCAAGTGTAAGATCTGCTCTAAATCATTCATTTGAAACATTCATACTGGTTGAAAACCGTTTCAGTGTAAAATTTGTTCCAAGTCGTTCAGTAGAAATAAGTATCTAAAAATACATGAAACCATTTTAGTGTAAATTCTGTTTTAAAAACTTTGGTCGAAATAATAATTTAAGATTAACCATTTCTCTTTTAAGAGCGCAAGTGAAATAAAACATTGTTGAAAAAAAAAACACTCATTTGTTATGTTCTTTAGTAAGCCTGTGACAAATTTTGGAAATTTCATATAAATTCAAAGTATATTACTTCTAATGTTTTGCCAGGTTCTTAGCCAACAATTTGTTCAATACAAAGTTTCTTGACAAACTGAATACCACGGACATACCTACTATACCGACCTGATTCATTTCTCATGTATTTTTAGTTTTTACTCATAAAATAGTTCAAGATCATTTTCAAATGAGGAGAGATTACTCATGAAAACCTGTATTTTGATTACCGCCAACATATGGCAAATGAACAATTGGTGGAGAAACCAGATATTAAACAATTGTCAGTTTGGATTCGTGGTGCCATTTTTTCATTATTGTACAGTATATATAATAAATTAAATGATGGAGAGATTACAGCTGCTGTGTTCTGTGACGTCGAAAGCGTTTGACTGTGTTAGTCATGGTACACTGCTTCGGAAATTACAACAGTATGGTGTAAGAGGTGTAAGTCTCAATTGGTTTGAATTTTATTTATCTGAGTTCCACAAGGCTCAGTCCTAGGTCCAATATTATTTCTTTTGTATATAAATGATCTGACATCTATTGATATTGAAGGAGAGTTCACACTATTCGCTGGCAACACTACAATTTTATGGCATGATCAAAATCCTGCTGAACTTTTTATATTAGCAATATAAAAAGATGGTGTGACGCAAATCTTCTCAGTTTCAATATCTCAAAAACGAAAGTAATTTGTTTCAAATGTTCCATCAGCAATTTACAAATTGACATCTTTGTTGAGAATAAACCATCAACCAAATTTCTGGGACTATCCATTGACACTGATTTGAAATTTGAATACCATATTAAGAGTCTCAAATCAAAGTTATCCTCAAGGTCTTATGCTGTGAGGCTGACATCTCATGAGTTGGGATTTGCTGCTGCCAAAGTAACATATCACTCTCTCATAGAATCTCATCTACAGTATGGAATTCCTTTCTGGGGTGCTTGTACTCTGATAACACTGCAATCAATTTTACAGAAAAGAGCTGTACGTTTTCTATGTAAAGCAAAACCACGAGATTCTTGCAAACCACTGTTTAAGGAAAAGAAAATCCTCGCTGTAATATCTATTTTTATTAATGAAACTATATGTCTCATAGCAAAACATCAAAATCAATTTTCAATTAACACAAACGCCACTCGACAAAGAAACGACTTTAATTTGCCCATTCCAAAATATTCCCTCATTAAAGACTCTTTCATTTATAATGGGTTGAAAATGTTCAATCACCTACCATCAAATCTGAAATTTGTATGCAATAACGTAAACTTTAGGGAAGTTTTGAAGGATTTTTTTTTGTGAGAGAAAGATACTTTTTGATTCGACTTGTGGCTGACTTTTTTTATTTTAATCGATATTGAAAATTTTCCAAATAAACTCTCATTGGCTACATTCGTGCAAATGATGTATTGTGCTATGTGAATACTAATTGTTTTTGTTATTTTTTTGTTCTTTGTAAATGTATCACAAGTCTGTGTAGATCCTATGATTACACAAATTTCAGAAAATAATGAATAATTTAGTAGTTTAGTAATTTAGTAGAAAATGAAATAACATTCCGGTAGGATGGTGCACCCCCACATTTTGATGTTCGGGTGAGACAGTTTTTGGACGACTGTTTTCCAGAAGGGGTCCAGTGGAGTGGCCAGTTAGATCACCTGATCTCAGACCGATGGACTTCTTTCTATGGGGACACCTGGAGCCGAAAGTGTACTCTACTAAGTCTACAAATCTAGAAGACCTCCGACAGAGAATTGTTCGGTGATGCCGATTGCTGACTCCGGACATCTTGAATAACGTGCGGAATGCTTTCGAGAGTAGACTGTTTTGTTGTATGGAACTAGGTAGAGGTCATTTTGAATATTTTATCAGCCGATTTTGTTTCCACTGATATTATTTGTTGCTAGTTTCCTCATTGAATTGACGACAGCGAATTTTCTATTTTTTCTTAAATAAAACATTCAATTCAATCTCGATAACGAATCAACAAATTTCGAAGAAAATTTGTCCTCCTAGAAATTAAAATGGACGTATTCCTTGAAATTTTTGAATACCCGTTCGTTTCTGACTCACAGGGGGGTCAAGTTTCCATTGGAACGCCCTATATGTATTATTTTGTTTCAGTTTTGAATTTCATGACAAACTTGACGAAAAGTGAAAAAAGCGCAACACTCCGTTATTTTTGTTTTCGGGATAAAATTCATAATAATCTTTTGAGTTCAGAAAGCAGTTGACAATAGATTGGAATAGAAATATACAGGGCGTCTCGTTTTGAAAAATCACAATTTTTAAAATATATCGATACCGAGATGTTTGTTTTTTGTTAGCACCACGGTAATCGGCGAAGAAAGACACTATCAGGTCTGTAATTCAATCGTTTTTGTATTTATATTAATGAAAAAGTTAGCAATAGTGCAGACTCGAGTATAATCAAAATATATATGAACATAGTTATAAATGATTATTAAGAATGCACTAAACTTCACGAAAAAAAGGGTTATAGTTTCACAGCAAACTTAGAAATTCAGTTGCCAGAAGAAAACAAAGAATTAGCATTTTATGAGAATCCGTAAGTCACAATTCGAAGGACCAATTAATGCTGTACTCAAATCGCTTTGAATCATTAGGATATTTCAGAAGTTTTGTCGGTTTTAAAGTCATGTGTTTCTTTTGCTTCATGTCTCAATGAATATCTATTCTACTGTGTCCTGGTATATACTGATCGATGAAGAAGTTTGTACTTTATACATTGATGCTGATAACTTTTTCCAAATTTCATTTTGTTTCTCGTTTCAGCACATTACCATGTCATGTCGTTTAGCGATTTTTGGCCAATTTTCCTCTACAAATTCAAACTGAACGAAAGCTCTGCCAAAATAACCCTTAAAATCAACCACGCATTTGGCAATGATATTTTATTGAACGCAATTTCGTTCCAAAGATTTTTGCTTCGAAAAAGAGCCCCGAAGTGGTCGACCCACAGTGATCCAGGACGAGGATTTCAGGACCCTGGTGGTTCGAAATCTGTTATTCTTTGCTTCTGCGCAACCAAAACGATCCTTTTTTTGGATCGGATCATCACGTGTGATGGAGAGTGGACCCTCTACGGCAACAGGACACGTTCAAGATAGTGGCTAGACACTGATGAGCCACCCGAGCACTTTCCGAAGGCGAGAATGTATGGTCGCCAGCGGCTGGTGTCATTCAGTATAACTTCCTGCAACCAGGCCAAACCATGACAGGAGAGTCCCACTGTAGGGAAATCGATAAAATGTACTGAATACCGAATGTTCCGCCAACCTGATACCATCTTTTTAGACACTTCGATAACTATCACACCGGTAGAACCTTCGTTAATCAGGTCATTGCAGAAACGGCCTTCGACGACTTCTTCGAATCCCGATAACAATTTATTCATGCTAACGGCATTAATCGACTTCTGTTACGTTGGCTTGGTAATAACGTTTCATAATTTTTCAGTAATCGGACTTAATGAGGAGCAAAGAACTTTCATATATTTCGGCACTTTTCTACAGAGTCGTCTCACCATCTTATAGGTTTTTGGAGTGGAAAAATTGACCGAAAATATCTCAACGACATCATATGAAAAGTAATAAACTGAAAAGCGAGGTAGCTCCAAAATATCACAAGTACTGAATTTTGAAGGTCAATTGCTGGAGGAGCCCTCTAATATCGTAAACGGTTTTGCCAAACTTTTCAAACAATCGTATACCGTTTCTTCCCCTTTTTAACCAAACTCTGATATCGAAAATAATCACTTTCTAGATATATCAAGCTTCAGTGAAAACGAAGTATACGAGGCAGTAAGGTCGCTCAAGCCTAAAAACACTACTGGTCCAGATGACATTCCAGCTTTTATCCTGAAAGATTGTGCACTGGTGATTGCTCGTCCTCTATCTATACTAATTAATCTGCTTAACATCGGCACCAATACCAAGGATCTGGAAATCATCAAAAGTCTGTCCCATTTCCAAGAAAGGAGATAGACGAGATCTTTCAAATTATCGGCCTATCTCTATTATTTGCAACTTTTCCAAGGTGATTCTGCTGAAGCGAGTTATATATCGGTATGTAAGTTGCAATATAAGTATAAACCAACACGGTTTTATGAAAAATCTTCCTTCTGACTGTAACCCAACATATTGCTGAATCTATTGAAAATAGGACCCAAACTGATGTTATTTACACAGTTTTTTCTAAGGCTTCGACAAGCTTGACCATGGCATTCTACTACACAAACTAATAGCCTTTGGATTATCTCCAGCCTAAATCGCACCCTTTCAGTCCTTTCTACGGGATCTACAACAATATTTTCAGCTCAATAGTTTCAAATCTATCGAATTAGTGCTTCTTCTGGTGTCCCACAAGGGTCAAATCTGGGACCGTTGCTCTTCAATATCTTCATTAATAATATTGCAGATGTTATAGATGAATATTTCCTTTTGTATGTCGATGATCTGAAACTATACTGCCTCGTTGAGAACATAGATTGTGTGAACCTCTCAGCCATTCTACGGGTTGTAGAATGGTGTTAGCAAATAAATAAATATAAATCCGGATAAACGTAAGGTCATGTCCTACAGTTTAAAAACGAACATCTTGATCTTTGATTATTTAATAGAAAACGTTTCCCTGGTGGGACCAGAAACATTTACTGATCTTGGGGTCACATTTGACACTGTACTATCATTTAATAGGCATATCGATAATGTTGTAATCCCCTTCTGTCGTTTGTATGGATTAATTGCACGTAACAGTAGTGATTTCAGGGAAACTGCGACCATAAAAACTCTATTCTATGCTTTCATAAGATCAAAGTTAGAATACGCGTCAATTTTGTGGAGCTTCTTTTATCAATTTTATATTGATAGAATAGAAGCAATTCAACGACGATTTTCAAAACTGCTAAGCCTAAAAACTGATGGCATTTATCCTCCGATAGGAATAACCCACTCTGAATTGCTACAAAAGCAAAACTATAAAATTATCAAAACATAGTTGACTGCCCAACATTACAGGAAAAGTTTAATATCTGCATTCCTAGAATCTGTTCCAGACACCCGATTTCTATATGAAAACATCTCGCACAACTGTTCTGGAGAATTCTCCGATCCATACTATGTGTAAAGTGACAAAATTTGTTAGCGATAATTTAGATATATATTCAGTTGCAAATTGTCAGATATAAAATCTCACTTCCTAAAATAATTGTTTTGTAACTCATTATAAATATAAAATGTGTAGTCTTCATAGTCACTTGTTTCTAGTGTTTGTGGACTTTACATAAATAAAAAGAGGCACAAAATTTGGGAAACAATGAACAATATCAGTGCATAGAGTACAAAATTTTTTATCGGTCAATATGTACCACGACAGTAGAACAAATATTTATTGAGATATAGACCTATAAAACACATGACACTTAAACTTACAGAACAGGTTTCAAGACCTTTAAAAGTCTCCCTTGTGGAATACACTTCCCAATATAGTTTTTTCAAAAGAATATGATCTACAACGAATTACTTCGACGTAAATAGCTACTTTCGGACAAGCACCACTTCCAAAGCATTTGAAGTATTTTTCTACAGTGCTTGTGTATTTGTACAGTGCTACAATGCAGTGATCTCTATGTGAAATAAGAATGAATTGCTTGAATGAAAAGAACAGAGAAAAAAATCGATAACATGTAATATTATTCAACTCGTTTATGAAATGTGTATTTGTCAACGAAGCTAATTAACTCAAAAAAATTATTGGAATTAATTTCAAGACATACTGTATTTTCAGCTCGTAACATCAAATTCATTAGAGCAGGTAAGGCTCTCATGAACAAAATGTCGAGGTGTAAAAGAAAATTCAATAAACGCCACTCCGTCTCAGCCAACCGCATTGTCACTCCCGAAATAAAATATTCAAATCGCGCTATAATACCCCTTTAATTAAAACACTTTTTCCCGGCCCTCATTATCCGCCGAAGATTCAATTAAGTTCTGAAAAGCCGCCATCAAAGTATCAAAATATTTCTGAGTTATATTGCCTAATCCGGCCATTCTAAAGGGATTACGGTCCTCTATTTACAGCGTTACTGAAGAACTCTTCGGTCCACAATACCAAATTGGTATCCTGATTTGTTATTCGGAAAAATCGATGGCAGTATAACGTCCCACGCGCCATTTAACTGTCAGTTAAATGCGGTGTATGGGAAAAGATCAGGGTGGAGTATTTGGTTGAAATCGTTCTAGACTTCGCAGTGATATTGTGAATGATTGGATTATGTTACGTGTGCTATGTTTCATATTTGTAGTCACAGACCATTAGTTTTACGCTGCTTTGAAAAGTCCGAACAATTCCCAGAGATGCAGTTTGTAATTCAAAGTGAAGAAAATTCACGATCTTCGAGAGTAAATTACTTAGAGCGTGCTTCAACTCGTTTTTGCTTCACAGAAAATGATCAACATGAAAAAAGAGTGACTTATGTAAGCACGTAAGAAGTTATACTTCGTTTTTTTACATTATTTCTCAATGTGATTTATTTGATTATTCGTTTAAGTTTATTAATGTATTCCGAATATTCATCAGAATTTATTTCGATACTATCGTCATGTTGTGGGTACAACCTGACAATGAATTTCATTCTTCAAAATTTTAAAATTACTCCAAGGAAAAAACATTTGATTCGATTTAATATTTGGAAAAATTAAATTTTTCCAAACTTAAATAATTATTTTTTGTATCAAATAATAATTTATTAATTCATTTGTACACTTGTTACATAATGAATGATAATGTAAAAATTTATTTTAGTTCATGATGTACATACATAATGCATACCGTCAACTATCTTCAAATTCTACAAACTTACTCAAAGTGATATGTAAAAACCACTTGTATCACTTCTCTTCATCTGTATCTGTAGAGTAGGGCGGGAGAGTGTAAGCCCAGAGCACTTAGGCTACATGTGACCCATTGTGCATCCTCCTGAGGAGTTGTTGTCCTAGGTCATTGTCCATTCTGTTCTTTCCAGGAAGGTGGACAGGTTACTGACAAACATCTCCTTCATATCGGCAGGTGTAGACCAAGACTCGCCGAACACACACTCTCTTATTGACGATAAATCCGGGCACTCGCACAGGACATGCCTGACAGTCTCATCTTCCTGTTCACATATCCTGCATAAAGGTGTGTCCACTAGCCCCATATTATGAAGGTGTTTCCTTAGTTGACAGTGGCCAGTCAGAAATCCTACTATTAAGCATAGATTTCCCTGGTCATCGCCAGATATTTCTTCGGCGGCAGCTATCCAGGGTCGCCCAGGTAATCCTGGCAAGATTGCACCCCCACATTCCATCCCCTCTCTTTGAGGATTGAGAATGGGTGTATCATTTGGCATCAAGCCGTAGGTGCCACTGAGTCCTGAAATTCTTAGTCCAGCCGCTTCCTTGAATAAAGAGTCGGCAATGCGATTACCTTTGCTCCTGTCGTGTCCTATAAGTCACCTCAGGATAATGTTATTATCTACCAAGGTTTTGGCTGAATCTAGGTGGCACAATAGTACTAGCCCCGAGGTAACACATTGTCTATTCAAGGCTAACAGGGCTTGTCCGCTGTCAGTACAGATTGTTATGTTTCTGCCAGAAATTTCTTTCCTGGTTATTTCTTTTGTGGCGATTGAGAAACCAGCCAGTTCTGTTTGGACTACTCTGGTATTTTTTCCATTCCTCACTTAATTCTTAGACTCTATCATCTGGATTACACTCAACATCCTGAGCCTTCTTTGGTTTTTGAGCGTATTGCATTTGTAGCATCTGACTTTGTGTTCTGTTTTATTTGAAATTTGTAGGGTTTTTCAAACACAAATCTGTGTTCAATTGCATCACTGGCCGTTGCTTTCAGTCCCCATACAATGGTTCTGTACGTTGACATAGGTTGCAGTGTAGATCAATTTGACCACACGGGGTGAAAGACCCCATGTGCGTCCCACTGTCCTCCGACATTGCTCATAAGACATATGCTCTTTTTTCTCTACTCTGTAGGTGAGAGGTCCATGTTAGCTTCCTGTCGAGGGTAGTACCAAGATATTTCACATCTTCAGAGAATTTTAGTTTTAGTCCGATAAACTCATTTTCCTGGTGAAAAGGACCGCCTCAGTCTTCTTGGGATTGATCGACAGTGAGTATTCCCTACACCATGTTTCTATTAATTTGAGCCCATCCTGCGCTCTATCACACAGTGTGTCCACAAATTTGCCGGTCTACAAGATAACTGTCATCTGCATATGCAATTGTGTAGAACCCATTATTGTTGAGATGATCAATCAAGGGATCCAGAACAATGTTTCAGAGAAGGTGTGATAAGACCCCTCCCTGTGGACACAACCTCATGATGTGATGTCTTCTACATTGATACTTATTGTTCTACTAGAGAGCATCTTGTGTATACATTCTTCTTCTACCAGAGGTACATTCCTGGAGTGTAGATGCTGGGTAATTGTTGGAAAGGCTGTTTTATCAAACGGTCCCTCGATATATATGAATATACCCAGGGTGGATTCTTTGTTGTCTAATGATCTCCCGATTCTGCCAACCACATGGTGATTTGGATGAAGTGGATTGTGAACTAGTACTTCATCTCTTATGTACCGCTCACATAGCCTCTCCACTTTTATCACTTATAATCACAGTAAATTATATTTAAATTAATAAATATCAGTCACCACGATATATTATTTGAAAAAATATATATTTATATATATATATTTCTAAATATTTCATTTGAACTGATACAAAACACGTGTAGGTTCAAAACCACTTGAATAAATATCGTGAATACAGTTGCCAGTTCTTACGCAACCATACGTAGATTTTATGCTTGAGAAAGCAGGTGTCGTAGATGTATTTTCTTTAACTCTGTTGGCAACTTTTTTTTGAAAAACTGAAATTTTTACTGGGTAACTTCAGGTAGGGACTCTCCAATCGCGACAGAGGTCGGTTGTGCCGATAACGATCGTCCTCAAAGATGGCACGTAGATATCGTGGTCGGAGTAGAGTCCAAACGTTGGATGTTTTTTAAAAAATAACATCAATTTTGAATGGATATTGAACTGAAAGACATTTTGAGAGTACTGGCGGCCCCCTACGCCAGTAATCAGACTGGATGTCGACGGATTCGACGAGGTCATCAGTGCGATAATGGATGTGTTATTTGTGAAATTCACATTGAAAAGACTGGGGGCCCCTTTGTAAATAATGAAGTCTTTTCATAAAAGAAGAAGAGAATGAGAAAACTTAGGGTGATCGCATTGCCTCATGCAAGACAGTTGCGCCCCCGGACGAAGCTTGTGTTCATTATGGACAGGAGGTCAAATGCGCTGGACTGAGAAGCAATGGCCATATAAATCAAAGAAGAAGAAGATAACTTCAGGGTGTCAGTTTTTGTTACGATGTGCGCGTGTATCGTGAAACTTTACTCTCATCTTTTTTCCCTAAGGCGCCAAAAGAAGTATAACTCCAAAATAATCTTGATTCTGACGTCTGTTTGTCTGTCCATCTGTCTGTGTTATGCGCAAAATTATTTTTGTTATCTTTCAAACAACATACCGACTTGATATCTACGTCAGTTATTTGTTTTCCAGGATTACAGTTTCGATGAGATTTTAATAAAGACCGGAAAAGGAAATTACCGCGATTTCGGTCATTTTCCAAAGAATTGGATCGTTTGCGTATTTCTGTTAAACAATTGGAGATAATGAAAACAACGAATATTCAATAAATATATATTGAAAGACGTATAGTTTAGGAGAAATTAATTTTTGGGTAAGAAATGTTTAGACTTTCTACTTCGTCATCTTTATACAAAAAAGTGAAAATCTTCAAAAGAAAAAAGAAAAGCATAGAAATAACTTTCAGACACAATTTGGAGATTTATCTTTTTACTATAGATACTTTCAAGGGAAGTGTTCAAGTGACTTCGCACATTTGATTCCACCAAGACACGACAGACTGCGGCTGCTCATCGTTTTGAAATTCAACTCAGTATATCTCGAACTTCAATGTTTAAGTACTCTTGCTTTTCGAGAACGGCGTTTATGTGAAATACATTTCCTGAGAACGTTTTTTCAAATGGATTTAATCTTCAAAGATACAAATCCAATGTGAATAACTAAATTCGCACAGGCACCGCTTTAAGAGCGTCTTAAGGCGCTTGTGTTTTGTCTTCGAAAAAAAAAGAAAAAACTCACCCGAAACAACTACTTTCAAATAAACATTGAATTAATCGAAAGAAAAATACTTTCGAAATAAGTGAACTTTGAATAAGCTTTTTTCCTGAGAATAGTACAGCCAACGTGTCACGAGAGGCAGCACTAGTAGTAGAGACAAACATAAACTATTCACATGTAACAATGTATTTAACAGTGTTCTTAACAGTAACAGTGTTATTTACGTAATATTAATTTATTATTTAAAAATATAAATCTGATATAGAAAATTAATTTGTGCTAGTATAATGCCAATAAAGCATTGCAGTTTTGCAAATTGTACGTCGGATAATCGATATCCGGAAGAAAACGTGTTTTTCATACCATTTATAAAACCTCATATTCATGAGGTTAGATGTAAGAAATGGATACATGCTTCGAGGAGAGTGGATTTAACAGTGCAAAAAATTAATAAATATTCATATGTATGCTCTAAACATGAAATGAATAGTAAATTTCTCATAGTTAATTACCATTGATTAGAATGAAAT
>WOGO01003527.1:0-10055 GCA_015342085.1 Leptinotarsa defecta | reverse complement strand
CCTCCACATAAATAGTATCGTTTAATCAAAAAGTTGCTTTATAATAATAATATGATAATAATATTTATTTGTAGTTCCTTATTACATATTAATACAATAAATTTTCAATCTATGAAAAAGATGAAAAAAAAACTACAAATAAGGCTAGAAACAACATGTACCGGAAGGGTACTGTTGATCTTAGTTCAAGCCTTGAAAAACAAAGAAAACAGAAGAGAAAAAAAGGGGAAAGAGAGAAAGGGAAGAGGGAGAGAAAACATGTTTAATGTTATTACTGAAAATTTTTCAGAAGTATAAAATCTATGAAATTAATGGCTTTCTGATTGAGCAGCGATGAGATATTTTTTGTGGACTTAAATGAATAAACTTCAATAACTTTATATTTTTGTGGAATATTATTATACAAACTATATATATTTTAACTGAAGGATCGTCGATATAGAGTGGTTCGATGGAGCGGAGGAGAAAGTAACCCTTTAAACCTTAAATTTAGAGTGTGTACATCGCTTCTAAATCTCATTTTGTTATACAAATATTATGGACATTTGTTAATCAATATTTTATGGAAGAGGGTAGCCGAGTGTAAAACATGTATTTTTCATAGTTAACCAATTGGTTAACTATGAAAAATACATAGTTTTTATTTCTAAAATACATTTGTAAACAATATTTTCTGTTACCGTCTCAAAGCGAAATTTGTCAGTAGATATATTATTTTTTGAATTACTGTTTATAATAATTCAATGACTCATTACTAGGTGAAAAATATTAGTCGGAATTACTCAAAAAACATTCATGAATTTTAATAGGATCATTAAGTCTTTCTGGCAAGTTATTTTTTCTACGAGAATATGTTAAGATTTTTAAGTTTATTCCATAATAATTTACTTTCATGGTTACCACTTATAACCTGATTAAGATATGCTTTTTCCTCATTTCTTATCATGATATTGGTTTGGTTTCTTAGCAATTTATAATAGTTCCAATCAGTAACGTTCTTAGTTTTTTTTGAATTTTTTAAGAGCTTTATCCCTTAGACTAATAACATTATCAGAGAGCCATGTTTACTGGCGCAACTTTGTTTACTGGCGCAACAGTATCAAATATGAGTAGCATCAAATCAGTAGCATGTCAGTTATTTGATATCAGGTAGAATTGGAACAGCTGGCGTAAAATGAATCTAATTGAAACACATTTTTCACTAGATATAACAAATTTTTGCTCAAACCAATTTAATGTCAAAACCATAGTGAATGTGATGCGTAGTAATACATATAATAGTTTTTCCACATGATATTTTTCGTTGTAGTATCTTTCGGTCATTGTTGAGGCCAATAAAAATACGAAATGTATGCGAATGATGTTGAGGGGTTACCCTAGTGTTATAAGTAATTTTCCAAAATGAATAACCTTACATGGACAATGTTAACTTGTTTTGCATTCTTTTCAACTGGAGTGGAGGGAAATGAGGTGAGAGCTAATGATGGGCTGCCCTGTATATTCAGGCTTCATTTCGCCGTAAAGATGGAGAAGTGGGCAACAAAGTATCTTTGCGACATTTTCGATAGAATTTTCGACATACTAAATATATTTAATGTTACATTACATTCAAAAAAATGTAGGTGAGGTTTATAATTATTACTAGCAACTGAATTTTCAGCATGGTGAAACCAATGGTTTTACCCACCTTTGACGCAAATTCTCTTCTCGATATCGATTAGAGTTAGCTCTCGAGCAGAATTCCGAAAATTCCGTCTTTCGGTCGAACCTAATACGAATCGTGTTCTCAGTCAGTGGCGCGGAGAAAGTACCCACATTCCCCGACAATGGAACATACGCCGATGAAAAGTTCGTTTTCCCTTCCAACCAATGACAACATCCGCGTCTCGCTCGGATTGTTTATCAAGAGTAATGTAACAAAAAGCGAATGACCTATAAAAATAGTTCGCCGAAATACGAGTAATTATTACTATTTCAAAGCGTTGATGGTCATCTACGAAATAAGGTTTTTGATACCGATATTTTGATAATAGATTACCAGAGTAAAGGTCTAATCACACGTCAGTCCCATATCAGTACCGTTCTGACTTAAAAAAACCACAAGAAAAGGTCCAACGGAGTCAAATCGCACGATCTTGGTGGCCAGTTTATATCACCGCCAAGTGAGATGACCATACCCTCAAATCGCTAGTGCAGAATATTCAGTATGGCATAGGCTGTGTGGTACGCATCGTCGTCCTGTTGAAACCACATATCTGTGGTGTCCAGATCATCAGGCCAAAAGACAATAGGACAGTAGGACAAAAGACAGTAGGACAAAAGACAGTAGGACAATTATAGCGACTGTTAAATGGCGAATAGCGCGATACGTTGCCCGAATATCCATTTTGATAAAACAATTTTTATTATTTGCACGTGTTGCTGAATGATTTATCCGTCCATGGTGATTTGGCTAAACAGACTGAATAAATGACAACTAATTTGACAGATGTAGCTTTAACAAGACTGCCGTTGTCAATTGTCAAAGTTCGGATGTCCTTGTTGGAAGACCCTATATAATGAATACTTAAATGCGCATTCATACACCGAAATCTTATTTTATTTGAACGTTTGGGTATAAAGAAAAATTTCTTCCGATGATGGCGATGTTATGTTTGATATTTGAGATTTGTCGGAGTTGCCAGGCGGTTGGCATCAATGACAGCAAAGGTCCAATTTCAGCTTCACAAAACATTAAAATTTGTAGAGGCGTGTTTAACTCTCTACTTTGAAATACTGTTTCAAGTTTCTGAGAAGTTGCTTTTGCTATAACACAAATTGTTAGATAACAAATTGTTATATGAAGTCGGCAATATCGTGTACTCTTGCAATGGTATGGCTCTAGGATTCTAGATAGTCCGGTCATTATACAATATTGAATTAACGAAAATTGCGACAGAGCAAAATTTTGGTGAAGACCTTTATTTTACCATAAAAAATTAAAATTTGGAAGTCCCAATCTGTCCCATGAGAGCTTCAAAAGTTGGTCGGTGTCAAAGGTCAAAATTTCAGGTTTTTTTGAGTTTTTCTAGAAAACCGTAAATCTTATCAAAAAAATACCTCAGACCAAAGTTGTAGACCTCAAATTTCTTTACAAAAATATATTATATTCAGAAAATATACATTTAAAGGACCGTCAGTCCCTTCGAAAATCCCCTCTACCCGTATGGCCTCGAATATAACATCTGGCTAACTACTCTATTGTCCATGTGGCGTCGTTCATGTGCCTGCTTCTTTTAGTGTTAAACGTTCTACTATAAGAGTTTTTAGTGATTAAAATTTGAAAAAAATTGTCGCAACTTTGCTTTATTTGCTCTAAGCTTTTGACTGAAGGTGAAACTGTTGTGGTTAATCGTGGAATGCAAACTTTAATCGATGCAAGTGATGAGTTTACTGAATATTTAAGAGGTCTAAAATCCGTTACAATCGACGTGGATTGCCGAAAATCATACACCCGGAAAACTTCAATTGCCGCAGCAAAAAGACAGCGAGAAGATGAACAGGCCACTTCAAAAGTAAGTCCACCTCGTACTAGAGCACGAGTAAGTGAATCCAGCTTTAGTTTTACAGAAAACTGCTTATTTTGTGGCGATGAAGCATATGAACAGGCTGAGAAAAAGAAACCGCAGAGTCTTAGAAAAAAATTTACAAAGTTTCTACACTCAAATTTAAAGAATCTATTTTGACTTCTGATGACGTTCTGATGACTAATCAAAAGCTGTCGTTGATTGTATTATTTTGAATGTGATTTAGTAGCTGCTGATGCTAAATACCATGATAGTTGTTACAAGTCTTTTCTGAGACCTAATACTGGCGGTAAAATTGGGCGTCCTCAAAGGGAGGCTGTAAACTCTGCGATGGAGGAAATTTATGAATTTTTAGAAAATAGTAACGACTGTAGTAGAATTATTATTACAGAGAAACCCGGGAAATTAACATTTATATGTTTTATAGACAATTACCAAGACATTTCAAGCCAAGCCTAGTCTAATAATGAAAACTTGGACGAAAAAGAAAAACGGATGAAAATTTTGAAAGCTCCGGCAGCGGTAGTTTGAGACGATATTCAATCTTGTGTGTTTGACAATAAATAAGTATTGTGACTAAAAATTACGTAATAACGATTCGTGGAATAGGAAAAACGCGCCGAGTACACTATCTCACAGGTGGTGTGGAAACGTGTGCATATTACATAGAACATGACTTTTACAATTGCGATATCTCAAGAACGGTGATACTTACAGAAAAAATCATGAGCACTATTTTTGTAGCGAATTTTGAGATCTACAACTTTGGTCTGAGGTTTTTTTTATAAAACTCACGGTTTTCGAGAAAAACTTGAAAAACCTGAAATTTTATCCTTTGACCCCGAATAACTTTTGAAGCGCTCATGGGGCAGATTGGAACTTTCAAATTTTTATTTTTTTTAGTGAAAATAAAGGTCTTCACCAAAATTCAGCTCTGCCGCAATTTTGGTTATTTCATTACTTACTGTTTTCAGGTCTAAATTGACCGGACTAAGAACATTCACCTTTTCTTTCTTTTGAAAAATAGTTTTCTTAAATATCGCGCCTCTAGTTAAAAACTATCCAGTAAATATCTAACATACTATGAAGCAAATTTAAATGCTTGTTGGAGCTACTGTATAGCGAAAAACATGTTGCGGTTTTGTAAACTATCCAGTGAAAATCTCCTAATAAAGTGTAACTTTGATACGTTATAGATTTCCATCAAGTATCGGCCAATTCATCACATATGGCTAAACGTAGTTCTGTTGTCAAAAGCCTTAAGTCAGTTGGTACAGTTATTTTTTATTTTGATTAAATTTCAAAGTAAGATACCTAGGAGGAAATTTTACAAAATCTGTTGATTATTTCCATGCTGAACTGAAAGGAAGTACTGAAAACATTTGTGGAAACTTCACGAACAGTCTATTTGTTGTTCGAATCATCGAAATAAAAAATTACCATTCGTCGTTCTGTTCGCTGTTCTATTCATTAATCTGCTAGTAGATTGGCCGATTGTTAAGTCTGTACCAAGTCTAAGAATATTTTTGGGAACAGCGCGCCCGTTTCGTCTTCAAATCATCGAAAACGAAAATAGCCAGTCGCGTTTTTGTTCACTGTTCGGTTCTTTGTTCTGCTGATTGTTTTGATGGAATATTCGAGTCTGTGCGAAACTTAGGGTGTTGTTTCGTCCCTAGTCTGCTGGATCTGATCTAGATTTCCCCTATAAGTCGGTTCCATGTCGCTTCCGTTATGCTTGCGATTGAGAATAAGAAATAAAAGTGGGTCCGGGCGCCAGCTGACCTGCAAAATGACGCGTAACTGAATGCGAAAGATAAAAACTTGGTAGTTCGTGTGGTACGTCGGAAAATGATGGATTATTGCGGGATCATTTTAATTTATTGCTAAAAAATAAGGAACCAGTCATGTCATATGTTATTTTATTATTCAATTGAAATGAGGAAGCGGACCGTTCGAATTGTCAACAATCCCATGGTCGTAACCTGGCCTCTATAAAGCTGTATGCGAAACCGATTTGGACAATACAAATTCCTGACACGCAACAAATTTCATACCAATGTAGGTATTAATTGGAAAATAATATTTTATTACCGATATTTTTTGAGAACTGCTCAATTTGAACTGATTTAGCAGTTGTATAGTAATGAATGCTACTGAATTCTAAATTAAGTATGAATATTTCAATAAATGACATATTTAACAAAACTACACAGTAAAATGAAAAATGTAAAATTACATAAAAAAACTTCGGCAATTAGTTGCCAACATTATATTATGTACTTTTACATTCGATTCAGTATAATACACACATGATGTAAATTTCATTACACGACAATTAATGTGAATATACTCAAATTCGTAATACTTGTCGTAAAATTACGTGAGTTTCCATGGAATTAGCGTATTGAAGTTTCAATGATGTGTGGATTCTACTGTATGAAATAACATAAAAAATGTAAATTTACTAATTAAATTTCATTGTAAAGATTCCAATTTTTTGAAAGTGCATTGTAAATGTTTAAATTTTAGAAGTAAGTTTCCCCCTGCCGAAGGTCCACCGAAACTAAAAATAATTAAATTTTCATAACTTTAATTGAATGTCCATCAACTGGGGAAATTGATTCCTACTTCTACCAGAATGAGATTCAATATAGAAATGTAAATAAAAAATGTGAACATCAATAAATATAAAAATGTATTTGATAAATTTTTATATTTTTATCAAATTTTAATTTTTTTCCATTGTTTGCAAATGAAATTATCAAAGCACTGAAATTTTCATTATGGAATAAAAACTAATGTCAATACATCATGAATAATATGTCGATCATATGTGAACAACAAATTTTCGCATTATATATGTATAATGCCCGCATTCCCCGATTTCTATTCGTCACCATAACTTGGTTAGTAAAATTATCCAATACGAACCGCCAATTCTACAGTCCACGTGGACTGTAGCCGGTTTATTTCTATGTATTGGTTTTTTTTTGGCCTTTGAGAAAGCCGTCAACTTCAAGTGTGCACAATATCGTTTACTTCAACTATACTTTGTAGTAATGTCCAATCTAAGTTAATGAGTTAATTGATATTGTTCGCTAGTTGAAGCATGACTACAAAACTGAAATACCAAAAGTACATTGAACATCTCAGACGAACGAGTACGACGAGCAAGCACATGAAACGGTATCCAAGATAACATCGATAGTGACTCGATATTATTATTTATAATATTATAAAGAAATAACACCATCGGCAGGTTTCGCTTATTTTCCAAAGACAAACAACATCTTGATTTTTTTCTCGTAGATAAGTAGATCTTAGTGTTTTATAGTCAGGTCATAGATGATATTATTTAATTTAAATTTAAAATACAGACATGAATATTGAATTACACAAAAAAAAGATTACTTCTGAAACAATTATTTTCATATGAACATTGAATTATACGAAAATAACTTTTTGCTTTTCAGTTTGTACTTCAAACATTCGTTGTGGAATTGAATCAGAACAATGATAGGAACAATACACGCGTTGGATCGGCAGAAGGGGTCCAGTTGAGTGGCCAGCTAGATCACCTGATCCACACCGATGGACTTCTTTCTATGGAGACACCTGAAGTCGAAAGTGTACTGTACTAAGCCTACAAATCTAGAAGACCTGCGACAGAGAATTGTTCGTAAATGCTCATTGCTGACTCCGGACATCTTGAATAATGTACGGAAAGCTTTCAAGAGTAGACTGTATTATTGTATGGAACTAGGTGGAGGTTATTTTGAACACTTGATTCCTTGACTGTGTTGTCATTGATATTACTTTTGTTAATCTCCTCAATAAAATGAGCGACAGCGGATTTTCTTTTTTTATCTTAAATAAAACGTTTAAGATTTAACTTCTCAATAACGAATGAACCAATTTCGAAAAAATTTACAGAAATAATAGAGGGACAGAAGACCTTTCAAATGATGTATCACTCGACCCGCCTGCCATTGAAAAAATAGGAGGGATATTTGCTGACCACAGGAGCGTGAAGTTTCGGGTAGGATTTCTATATCAAAATTAGTCCCCTAGAAATAAAAATTGACGTGTTTTTTTAAATTTTCGATTACACGTCCGTTTCTGCCTTACAGGGGTGGTCAAGTTTTCGTTGGAACGCCCTGTATAATCATAGATACTGTATTAAAAACCTTATTCTAAAACGTTATCCAGGCTACATCGTGATCCCCACACACTCATTTCCATCTCAATAAATACTACATGTACTTTTGCAAAAGTACAAGAAGCTCCTCGAAATATAGCGAAGCACAGATGTTAGAATGATTCTCTATCCCTCTATATGAGAAACGGCCAACCCGGATATTGCTCAAAAAAAAGACAAAACCTATGTGGATAAAGAGAGTCATTTCTTATTTTTTGTTATGCGTTGAAGACAGGTTTTTAAGTATCAAATGATCCAAATTTTCAAAAAATTATATTGATGTGAAACATCTATAGCCGATTGCTGGCCTGGCGACGCGTCGCCACGCTATATGACACATTCTCTTACCGTTGGTTCGGCATTACTCTGTCTCTCTTGTCACATTGAGCTCGGATACCTATAGTGTATGTATATAGTTTGTGTTTACTACAGTATACATAACCTGTGTTTTACTGAATAAATAATTGTGATAATTTAGAAAGTGAAAGTGAGCAACCTCCTACAAAGAAGGGAAAATCACACTACCACACACTATCAAGTAATCAGTGAGTTGATTATACAGGGTGGGCACCCCATACGATACTGTCCCTGTGAACCAAATCATTAATTTTTTCGGGAATTTCATTTCAATGTATGTATATTCGTTAAGGCTGCAGAAGGAAATTATTTTGGAGTCTACAAGGAGGCTCAAAAATGTGTGACATATCAAAGATTGTTTTTTTCAAATGGAACGCCCTGTATTTCTTTACACTTTTCAGTAGTTCAGGAAAAAATAATATGATATCATATAAGGTACTATATGTTGGAAACTAAATAACATCGAAACGAATAAAAATCATCCCTTCGAATTCTGACCAAGCATAAATGAGATTTCGTGCTATCCATTTCCATAAAACTTGTTTCTCAATATTATACAGAATGTTCAAAAATCATTTGTCCCTATTTTATAATTTCGAAAAAAGATTATTCATTTTGGGATTCCCTCTACCTAACCTAAATAGTTTTTCAGATATTGGCTTTGTGTTCAAAATGAAAACTTATCACATTCAAGAGTGGATAGCTATGATTCTAGCGATTGGTAAATGTTCAGAGAATTGCCTTTTGGCGTCGAGTATGTATGTCTAAAAATATATATCCAGACAGGAATCATCTAAAAAACAAAAGATTGCTACATGAATTTCGTATATCTGGAAGTGTAGCGTATGAAAAGGCAAATAGACCAAAACATATCATTGGAAATGAAGAAAATGAATGGAAATGAAGAAAATGAATTTCTTATCATGCGATCAATCATTGAAAACCCTCATACGAGTCAACGTAAGATCGAGAAAGATACAGGTATAAGCAGACGGAACATTTCTAGGGTAATAAAAAAATACAAATTTCACCCGTACCGTATTCAAATGCACTTCCATCGACGAATCGAGTTTCTTCTATGGGTTCTAGACATTTTTTGGATTCGATTTAATTTTCTGATGAATCTACTTTTCATAACAATGGCTTAGTGAACAGAAACAACTTCCTTTATTATAGTGGTGTTAATCGTCATTTGGAAACCCCAAAATGAAATGAAAAAAAATTGAATATTAAATTGTTCAGACCAAAAAAATACAAGGTGCTCTATTCGAAATAACAAAGTTATTTTTTTAATTATAGAAAAAGTTTGTATAATTTTATCGAAATCAATAGCCCAATACAGCTTGTCAAATCTAGGAAGAGACTTTCTCCGCTCTTTCTCTTTTGATAGTACCGTACCTACTAGTGAAAGAGAGAGAGAGCAGAAATTCTCAAGTCTCTCCCTAGATTTGACGAGCTGGTCATAATTCGAAGGGATGATTTCTATACATTTCGATTTTATTTAGTTTCTAATTGTACCTAGCATTTTCATAAAAAAATATATAACTCGAGAACAGAACGGTTATAGTTAGGTACATAGTACCTCATATGAAATCATATTTTTTCCTGACCTATTTGAAAGTTTAACGAAATACAGGGTGTTCCATTAAAAAAATGATATGTCACACTTTTTTGAGCCACCCTGAAGACTCCAAAATAATTTCCTTCTGCAGCCTTAATCAATATACACATAATGAAATGGAGAAATTCCCGACCAAAAATTATTGATTTGGTTTGCAGGGCCCGTGTCATATGGAGTGCCCCACCCTGTATTTTTATATTTTATAATTGAAATATGCATTAACATGTACATCAAGCCCGTGTATATTTGGTATGTATGTCTCAAGGGTCAGTAATACTCTCTTGTTGGATTAAAATTTACACATTTTCATAGC
>WOGO01003526.1:0-14252 GCA_015342085.1 Leptinotarsa defecta | reverse complement strand
TTAGTTTATCAGATAAGATGTTTATATTTTCGTTGATTGGTATGTTGAAGTACATGTTTTTCATGTCGAATGGGAATAGTTTAGTGTTCGGCCTGACATTTGTCGTTGAGATTCTGTCTGTGAGTTCCACTGAATTTTTGACGCTGTGGTTGTTGTTCCTGTTGATTTTGTTTTTCAGTTCATCGGCTATGATTTTTGAAATTTTGTATGAAGGTGCTTTGGTCAAATTCATAATCGGTCTTATAGGTTTATTTTCCTTATGTATCTTTATCTGTGCGTTGGGTTTTGGTGCTTTTGGGTTGTTGACTGTGCATCTGTTCAATGTTTTGTTGTTAAAGATCTGTTTGTTGGATTTTATTAGGCTATTAATTTGTCTTTCAAATTTTGTGGTTGGATCATGATTCATCGTATTAAAATCGTTTTCCGTTATGTAATTGTTCACTTTCATACTCAATTCCTGTTTTTCAATAATAGCTGTGGCGTCACTTTTGTCGGCTTTAACTGCTGTGAGGTTGTTAAAGATCAACTTCCTTTTTATTGATTTGATGGCTTTCGTGATTGCTGGTTTCTCCGGAGTCTTTTCTGGTTCTATGATTATTTGTTTCAGCGTGTTGATTGCTTCTAATCTGATTTCGTCTACTTTTGATGCTTCTACTTGGTTTAAAGCCATATCTGTGTCAATAATTTGGTTCTCAATGGTTTGTGGCGTAATTTTCTGGTATAAACTGAATTTTGGACCTAGTTCAAGTGTTTGTATTTCTATACCGTTGAAGTGTACGTTTGTTAGGTTGATGATTCTCGGATGGAATGTGTATTGTTTTCTCATCGTTGTTGTGTCGTTATCGTGTTTCTGTATTAATGTGTTCAATTTTTTTTGTTTAGTTTTTGGTATGTGTTCTCCTTGAGTTGGTAGTTTTTCCTAGATATATCTGCGTATTTTTCATTCCACTTCTCAGTCGTTAGTAATTTTGCTAGGTGTAGATGTGTTTCGAATAATTTTTTTGGTGAGGATATTCTTCTTTTTGTATGTTTCTTGTATTTCGTTTTTGATCCATGTAGTTTGGGCTTTTTCTATTGATTTATTTGCGCTGATGCCATTGCTCTTTATCTGTATTTTGGTGTAGTTTGATTTGACATTGGATTCGAGGCATTTCTTGTTGAAGTATATTTTGGCGTCTGTCTTGATGATCTGGTTGTTGAGTTTCTGGAATTCGTTCAGTAGTTTGGTAGTAGTTGTGTTACCTTGTGGGGTGGATATCATTTTGAATGATGCAACTAATTTTCGGCCAAACCAAGAAAAAAACTGATCCAAAGGTACAATGAGCACAAAAAGGCATACATAAATCCAACAGTATATAAATCAAACCTTGCAACACACGCCATACAAAATAAACATAATTTCCCCCCACCAGAGAACATAAAACAAGTCAACAAGGGAAACTGCATGGACATTTGGGAAAACTTGAACATCCATGAATTTAACAGTTATAAATCACTTATCGACGAAAAAGTTCAAATCAAAACACAACAAGACCTCACATTCAATATATTAAACAAAACCATACACATTCCTAGAGAAGATCTAACACTTCACTAACTTTCTTTGAATGCTTCTGATCATTCTTTTTCCATATTCTCTGTTTTACTATCACTGTCGTCATTTAAATCAATAATGAATTTATTTTCACTATTAATATGGAAGTGTCCAATTTCCGTATAGTCTTTTTCAACTAGAAATTACTTTTTTTATCCTTTTCTGCCAGTATTCTCCGGTAATATTCGATGCTTCTTCTTTAATTAGCTCTATTACCTTCCCCAAATCAACTCGATGGGATTGAAAACAAAAAAATAGGAGAAGAAGTCTCAGTATGGTATGTCCATACTTTTCAGCACTACTCAAGGGCATACACTTTTTCAAATGTTTCTGTCGTAAAACTTCAAGTAGTTGGTTTTTGGTATAGTAATCTTCAAAATACAAATTGTTATCCATTGAAAAACTTTGTATTTCATCTTTCCTCGAATTTTTATTCGGTACTTTGATGAGCTGTCGCGAATAATGGGAAGCGTTGTCAAGAACTATTACAGTATTCGCATCCAAATTTGGGATCAATGTGTTTTCAAATCATTCCTCGAAAATAGTAGCTTCTATGTTTTTATGATTGTCAACATTGCAGGCCTCAATTTTTTTTTCACATAATTTCAAAGAATTCGGAACCCATCATCTACTTCCTCTGCAATGCACAATGATTAGTCGCGATCCTTTGTTTGTAAATATGTTAGGGTACACATTCTCGAACCAACAGTCCACCCTTTCGTAACTATGTCGTGAGCGTCATACCAAGATTCGTCCAAATAGAAAATTTGCCGTTGTTCTTGTCTATATTTAGTTATTTGTTCTCAGTATTTGTTACGCAATTCCACTATTCTTCTGCTTTCCGTAACTGCTTGATGTTTGTTTATCATTCCAAATCTAAATCCTAGTTTCTTTATCCAATTCTGGAGAATTTCGTCACAGCAGCTCACGTTATGGCCGGCCGGAAGTATTCAATTTCTTCTTTATGATTTCAGTTGTAGTTGTTACAGTCGTATATTGTTATTTTTTAATGATTGTATTAGTTGAGCATCTAAAGGTTTCGGTAATCCTGTATCACATCGCGTCTTGCGTTCATAAGGTTTGTTTTTGACTATTTTACGTACAGCTGAGAAAGGAATTTCGGTTAAATCGGATGTTGCTTGTAATAGTTTGTTTCCCTCGAAACCAAACTTGAGATGTAGATTTTTATATACATCGAAACATACTCTCTGTGTTTCAATATTCAAATGCATACGAATCTTATTCACTGGAATCTCTTTTTCGCATTGTTCATCATCGCTAATTGGAATCACCACACTGGAAAATCTGCGTTATTATCTTATTATCACACTCCTCATTACTATTAGTACTTGTTCAAGGATGCCATATTTTAAACAAATAACAAAAATTTTAAGTAGTTATAACTGCACCAATATCGAATTTCAACACTCAAATCGCCATCAGTTTCTGAACTGAACATGAACCGCCAATTCTGCACTACACAAAGACTATTTCGCAACCGGTTCATTTCTATGTATTTGTTTTTTTGGCCTTTGAGAGTGCCGCCAACTTTAAATGTGTACAATATCGTTTACTTCGACTATATCTGTGGATCACTTTTATATGAGTATTTGCTACTGTCTCGTTATTGAAACTTTTGAAATAAGATATCGTGTACCAAGTGAGAAAAAAGTTTATAAATCCCTAGAAGTTTCGCGAATCTAGTAATAATACAAAAAAGGAGACGCCCCAAGTAACTTTCAACCAAAAAAATCAATCGATCAACTAGATTTCATTTTGCACCTCATTTTCAAAGTTATTTCAAGGAAAACTTCGTTGTTTCAAATAGGAACCACTGTTTTGACAACGGAAAGGAAAGAGCGGAATATTTCACCTTCAAAAAGTTTTTATGTCTAAGTTTAACGCGACTTTACGGAAACTTATTTTGTCCTTTTTTGATCCCTAAGGGTTTCGTAAACCCTACATCTATGTACATATTCAAACATAAAATTATTCACTTTTTTCGATTGCGTTACCAAAAATAGGGCTTCCTATTGAAAAAATTGACCTTGGAATGAGCTTGAAGATGAAGTTCGCGGTCAAACCTAGGATGTGACTTTGATAGTCATGTCTAGGAATGGAATAGTCATGTCTAAAATCTAAAAAAGGGCAATGAATTTTTGTTTAATTTTTTTTTATGAGAATACCATTAACAACTACTGCAGTACATTTCAGATTCATTTTCATTTTTTATGACTTGTTCACATTATCTTTCAAATAAAGTATCATATCATAATACAGAACAGTTTTTTCCCAAGAGGACACGCAGTAAACATATACATGGATGAATTCTTTCAAAAATTACCTTTTTTTAATAATGTTCACACTTGGCAATTTTCCTATTCAAATTCTAAGGGTGATCCGTTTCACAGTCATGTGTTTTTGTAGCTCCATATCTCAATGAATATTTATTCTACAGTGTCGTGGTATATACTAATCGAAATTAAATTTTGAACTGTACATTGATGTTGTTAATTTTTTCCAAATTTTTATTTTTTGCTTCTTTCCATCCTATTACTAAAAGATGTCGTTGAGCAATTTTCGGCCAATTTTTATCTACGAATTCTAATTGAACTAAAGCCCTGCTAAAACAGCCCAAAACATTAACAAAGCATTTGGCAATGATAGTGTTAATGGTTTGCGAAATTTCTATCCAGAGATTTTAGCTTCGAAGATGAGCCCCAAAGTAGTCGACATATATTAGGACGACATATAGTAGGACGTAGCCCCGAAGTAGTCGACATATAGGTGAACGACATATAGTAGGACGTAGCAGGACTAGGATATGATGACCCCCTAGTGGAGACTTGACCCATAACAAACGGTGCGTGGGATGGCGGAAGAATTGGTTGGCAGCTGCCATGAGGTTTTTCATGGTTTAAAACGTATTAGAAAGGTCAGAAAGTCTCGAAAATTGGGTGTCCCATGATTTGAACGATCTACAGAAATTGACACGTTTCAAGATCTGTTCTTCTTTACTTTTGCGCAACCAAAATAATTCTTTTTTGGATCGGATTGTCACGTGTGGTGAAAAATGGACCCTCTTCGACAACATGATACTTCAAGACAGTGCGTGAACACCGATAAGCCTCTCAAGTACTTACTCTTGCGGCTGGAGTGCTGGAGTGATTCACTATAACTTTCTGTAACTGTGCCAAACCATCACAGCAGAGTTCTATTGTGATAAAATCAACGGAATGTACCGAAAATTGTGTCAGAAGCAGCCGACACTGGTCAACAGAAGAGGTCTGATCCTGCTCAACGACAACAGCAGTCCGCACGTTTCATAAGTGATCGTCTGAAAGTTCTGTCTCACCCACCATACTCCCCAGACCTATCGCCAATGGACTACCATATTTTCGCCAGTAGAACCTCCGCCAATCAGAAACAAGCAAAACGGCCTCTGTTGACTTCAAAGAATCCCTAGCAGACAATTTCCATGCTGACGGAATTATTCGACTTGTATTACTTTTTCAAAAGTGCACTGATTCAAATGGCGCTTATTTCGATCAAATTGAATAATTGAATACCGAGATATTACAGTTTAAAATAGAAAGTATCAATGAAAATATTAAAGACCCTTTGCAATGGTGTAAATAATGCTTACTAGTTTTTTTAGATATGAATGGAAACAGAAGAAATCGATCTGAAACAACTACTTCTCATTAAGAGCATGGAATTTTATAGGTTTCACTTTTCTGTCTTGATTTGTACCCCAGACATGTGTAAACGGAAACAGATAACATGTAGGAAGACACAAGGTAATACATGAAACTTTGGAAAACGTTAAAACCAGTTTTATTTTTCAAGGCAGACAAATTTGCCCACTTTCTCTAACTCAGTTATTACTTCGTTCTGCTTCAGGTCCTATAATTTCCAGTCTTTTTCAAGTTTTTGTGGGAAGAGATATTAGATATACAGATTGGATTTGTCCAATTTTATTTTTTCCTTTGAAACGGATCATTCCTGATAACTTTTTCTTAATGTATTATATCTAACTCCTAGTACTTAGTTGATGGTATTTTATCCTTCCTGTTCCATTTCTTAGATTTATTTTATTTATAACTCATTTTAAAATTTGTTGATTTGTTGAAAATATGTTTTTTTGTTTACCAGCAGCCGTCCCATTTCTAACACTAGCCCTTGCGAAAGTTAAAAATATGCCACAAACACACATTGTCCCAGTTCTAGAGTTGACCTCACTAACTAACCTGTTACCGTATGACGTATTACTTTTATCACCATGGCTTCCTGAAAGGATGCCAAACGTATTTTTTTGTAATTTCATTTTAAATAATGAACATAAATTATGAGACAGTACTAGAAATAATTAAGGAAATAAATATTTCGAAATATTAATCTCTCCCAACTACCTCCACAGTAGGATGTGGTAAACATCTGTCGAAAAACAACTACTTCACCGACTAATACCACGCTGGATATTGAAATATATCCGACAGACTTTTATGCAAGATTCCTCACAGAGGCTAGTCACGCAGATATTTCTCGTTCATCCAGCAGCAGGATAATGCTGAAATTATTCACCCACAGACGGGGGGTAACATTTCGAAATATTAATCTCTGTTTGTCTGTCAAATATAATTCAATATCCAGCGTGATATTAGTCGGAGAAGTAGTTGTTTTTCCAGAGAATTGATGAGAAAGTGAATATATATTCATCACAATCGGATACAAACGAAAACATGGAGTTCCCAAATTTTAATACAATCTTCGACACTCATATTTAGGTACCAATGGGTGGCACAGGTTTACTAAATTCCGAGAAGCATAATGAAAGTCTATAAGAGAAATCAAAAATGAAAACTACCGAGAAGAGATACATACGTTAGAGTTTTGGTACATGAGATGTTTCTCTCCCGCTTGGGGCTTTGTCCACGAGATGGAGTTGTTACTAGTTAACAATCTTTCTCTAAGACGAAGTTTCCATATATATGTACTGGAGTCGTGTTGAAATTAATGAATCCCAGGTACTTTGCTGTCTGAGTAGGATCTTTCCTGTACTGACGAGAGGTAATTCCTTGGAACCGCGATCCGCAGGTGATCTACTCGAATAAATTCAGCATGGTCCTACTGCTGGATGAACGAGAAACATCTGCGAGACTAACCTCTGTGAGATATCTTGCATAAATGTCTGTCGGATATAATTCAATATCCAGCTTGGTATTAGCCGGGAAAGTAGTTGTTTTTCGACAGACGTTTACTACATCCTACTGTGTAAATAGTTGGAAGAGATCGTTATTTCAGAACTTATTTCCTTTTAATGAAATAATCGTTTAAGTTCCATAATTTTCAGCTTTGTACTCCACAGCTTTAATAAATTATATAAATTATCTTTTGTCAAAAGTTACTGAAGAGAAACTTTTTTTATATCAGAAATAACAAATATTCCTCTAATGATTCCAAATAACTTAAGAGACAAAAATGGATTTTTTCGTAGGTAAAACCAGCTGTCGTCTACCTATAAAGGCGTCCCTCTGAAGACTGTTCGACACTTGTGTGAGTAAGGGATTATCGAGGTTTAACGTTTTAAAGATAAGACCAATTCAAATGACATTCTTGTTAAGAGCTTGCCTCACAAGTCTTCCATCGAGGGCGAAAGTAGGGATTATCAATAGGTAATCGTTATTTCATAACTGTGACTCACTAATTATTGATCAACTTTAGAATAATCAAAGTTTATGCGAAACAATAAAAATTTTTAAACTACGTACCATAAGAGAAATATTGAGATTGTAGAATGTAATAAACTTTTTTTTAGATCTACCCCTAAAATCTCAAATATTCCAAAAATATATACTGACAAATTAATAGTAACAAAACCCAGAGTAGGTACTTTATAGGTAAAACTTCATCATTAGATTGACTCATTATCAAACAGTTTTTTTCATATAACAGGTAATAAACTTGAATCTTTACCTCTTTTAGATGATTACAATATATTCATAAACAATACACTTTTCATTGTCGAGTAGCATCAACCAGTGTAATGAAGTTGTGGTATCTCCTGTATTATTTGCAGAAACAAAAAAAACTCTGCACTTTGGGAATTACGGAATTCTTCAAATATTTTTTTGATACTAGTCTTTTGTTTCATACTAAGTCCTATTTTCATTCGTTTCGAATAGTATGTAACATTGTATATTTCAAAAATAACCATCTTTTATTTTTTAATTTCAAGTCAATACTTTTGATCTCATTACATAATCACTGAGACAAACAAAATTGCTACCAAAATCATTATGATTTAAAAGAAATTCAATAATTCGTAACCAAAGATTAGACGTGTTTCTGTACTTAAAGTATTTCTATGCCTAATTTCAGTATAATGAAACTTCTTTTATGAGAATTATTATTTTCACAGCGCAATAGTAGTGCATGAGTATCGTATAAGTTTTGAGTCTTTTTCAATTCGGTAATAATTCAGTTTCCCATAATCTTAGGCTAACAACTTTACATACAAACCTTCTTTGCACCTATTAATTTTTCCATCATATTCAATACAGTTATGGAGTGCGAAATTCAACTCTTATAAAGCATCCTGAATCCAACTCTGTCTCATAAACTCTCAAGATTCTGATATATAAATGATTAGAGGGTTGTTCTTATCATTCTGTGTTGAAAATTCTTCGCGAGAAAATGGTGAGTACCTCACTTGGTTTTTTAGTCTTGTTCGCAGTCTGGTCAAGTCATGGCTATATTCGGCGGCTACTTTATTTGTTTTTGTCGAACTTTTTCGTTTTGCGGTAACATTTAATAATTTACGCTTGATGTGATGTAGAAGTGAAGGTGTGTGAAGAATGTTGAGATGTGCTTATAATTTGCTACTTTCATCTATTTCAAATTATTTTTTAAGTAAGCTCAGGTTATTGAAATATTTTTCGGGATGATGAAAAAGAAAAATCCATGCCATAATTTTGGCTGTGTTGAAACTTTGGTGACTCAAAACTTCATTAACATATGGTAAAGTCTTTCTCTCATAGAAGATCTTAAAGTTTTCTTATTATATGCTATCGGCACAAAACTTCATCGTTTTATACTCGACTTCATTTCTTATTTTCGAAATAAATTTCGAAAATTGTACTCTATACTGTTTCTAAAGTGTATTTCGGAAGTAAGTTCATATATTTTCTATTTTCTAAGTTCATAACATACTTTTTTCCCTATTTAGTTGAAGATTGTGATTGAAATGATTCGCAAGGGTATTGATTCATTGTTGAAAAATAATCCATTTCGCAATCTGTACTTATTTAAAAATATCATGAATACCTTGGAACAGGATTTGGCTTTTATTTTTCAGTTCTACTTTTTTTATTTCGAAATAGTATAATCGTTAACTTTCCTGTTCAAATGTATTATTCGGTTGTTTGATTTTTTTCTTAAATCAAGTTTTACTGGTATATTCACCGAACCGAACTAAAATAAAAATCAGATATCTGTATAGCCCAATTTCTACAGGCAGGCAGTCATCCGCAATATGGTCTGATGATCCAAATGAAACTTTTATTGTTTTTTTTGCTCGAAAAGAAACTACCTACTCAAATCAAATAATTATTTCAAGATACGGGTCGCATTGAGTTGGTGCCTTCTCTGAAATACCAAAACCAAGTATTTTATCAATTTTTTTCACAGATACAATATTTCAGAAATGTTCAAAACAAAGTTAAATATTATCGAAAAAATAATATATTAACCTTTTATAATCAATAACTTTTTAAGCTGATCAAATTCGATAAGATGAAAGTTACTTCTATTTCTATACATATTTAGATAAATTTACCGAACAAATGAATACTCCTTCTGGAATACTTGAAGTGTTAGATTAGGATGCGACGGTAATTCTTCAATGTTTTAATATCTTTTGGTAATCACTAACTGTATAATAGAGTTGGATCATGTATAATAGAATTTGAAAAATATTCTGATTATCTGATTCTGATTCCCATATCAAGTAAAGAATAATAAACTTTATTCAATTATTTATCCCACTTTTACAATCCCAGATACATTCTCGACTGTTCTTTATTATTAAAGACTTTTTTCATTTATTTAGATTTTGAAGTGGCATACATGCGAAAATTATTATAAAATCGATTATAAAGTATGCTTCGGGTACAACCTAGTTTCAAACTTGTGAATCATCTGATTTATGTATTCAATCTCTGATTCATTCGAAAAGTCATTCATGCTTAGATATATTGATATTATATAAAAGTTGGTAATTTTATCAAGAACCTATTATATTTTTGAAACTCACGATGATTCACAATAATTAATTATTAAATCAGTAGAAAGCAATATCAAGAGATGAAACCTGCTCACTTCTTCCTTATTATCATGGTATCTTGTTTTTGTTGCTGAATTTAGAAAAACACAAACATTTACAATGTCATTAACATTTTCTAACTATCCCTTTGAAATTTTGAAAGCGGGTTAAAAAAATTAGTTGTCAAATACTCCACAGCTTGAATGGAATATTAGTTACGTGTTTCAGATTTGAAAAAATAAAAAAAATACTTCGAAAAACTGACAAGGATAATTTCAAAATCAAATCAACCAATGAAATTTGAATAATTTAAAAAAACCCATTGGTTGAATCTTATCTCAAAATAGTGTCTGAACATGTGGAATAACTCTATTCTATTTTTTTAAATTGCATCCACAGCTGATTCAGTATATTGATTACCAAAAGATTTGATGAGAAAAACTGGTTATCTATATATCGTTTGCAACTCTTTTGATGAAAAAAAATGTTGTTGCCATATATTGGAGTTCACATTATTCATTTCCTTACATCATTCTAAAGTTGAAGAGTTACTAACGATTGAATGTTTCGAATACAAACACTCATCTCACACACCAAAATGTTTACAGTCAAACCTTTCAGATTAATAATTGTTCTAATACGTGTGTATATGAAATTTCTTATTAAATATTTTGCGACATTTTTCAAGAAAATTCGAATTGCTGAAATACTATTTTTAGAAAGAAAGAATTTACAACTTCTCAATTTTGGAGCGCTTGGAGTATATCACATGGAATAACAATACTTCCAATAATGTGATGAGATTCGATCTAAATTTGGAATTCGCTTCTCGAGTGTTTCCAATTGAAATCTTGATATGTTCAGAGATGTAAAAAATCACGAAAAAGAAGCAGGCTATGATCGAGAACATCCTTGACAAAAGAAAAGCAATTAACACTATCTTTGAGAGGTTTCCACGAGTGAACATTTTTTCTAGTTGAATTGGCAAATAATACCGAAGCAACATTTATGATATATATTTGATATTCTATGGTAAAGTGAATTTGTACTTTAACGAGTCAAATGCGTCTGTTGATTTCTGATTTCTAATCGACTGTAAGCGAAAATAAGAATAAAGAACCAACCTGATGATTTGAATGTACAGACACTTTAGTTTTATATTCCTCCAGTTTTCATTAAAGAATTTGAGTTTTTTTATAAAAAAGATTTTTCATTAAAGAAATATGTGGGAAATTTTCAAAGGAAGGTAGAAAAAAATAACTGTAATACAAACTGTTTCATGAAAATATGTTGTGCATAGTGAGAGGTTTCTTTCAGATACAAACTGGAAGAAAAGCCCATAAGCCCATGAAGGAAAAAAATCTTTCGCAACAACTACTTTCACATGAACATTGATTTACGCGAAAATATCTTTTTCATATACAGTTTCTCTTACAAACATTCGTTATGAAATTGAAAGAAATCTCTAGAAACGCTACACAATGTGTATGAAAGAGTATTGATATTTATTTGTCTCTTCCGGTGACATAAAAGTCGTGAAGTTATCAAAGAATTTAGTGCTTAGTTTTTTAATGTTACCAAAAACTATACTGATGAGGTGATGAGATAAGTGTCCGGAAACTTCGAAGCACACCACTGAGGATGGTATTGTTCCATGTAAGTGACGTTTTATGTCTATACTCTTCACATTGTGTAGCATTCTGATTAATGATATATGTTTCAGAAATATTTGCAGTACAAACTAAATGGGAAAAAGTAATTTTCATGTAATTCAATGTACTTATGAAAATATTTTTTTCTAAAGAGTTTTTTTCAGTTTGTAGCTGAAAGAAACTTCTTTGTACACCCTACATATCAATATAAAAAGTGTTCATTGTAGTAATTTTTAACTTTGAAAATTGCCTACATTTTTGTTCATCGATGAAGAAGTGGAAAGCCAAAAAGTTTTTCCCAAAAGACTGATCTCTCCTGGAAATATTTCCTTTGCAATTCAGTTTTTGAGTTCTTTTACAAAATTGTGTTTTGCCTCTAGTTTCCCATAATGTTTCACATTACTCAAAGTTACAACTATTCAATAATATATCTGCCGACAACTGTCTTTCCTTCGAAAAGTAAATCAAAGTTGATAAGTATATATTTGTTCGTTATATTGAACAAAGATGTATATAATTTCAGTTGCCTTTTGGAGCGAACTAAAATTTTTGAAACGAAAGTAGTACATATTTCTGAATACCTCCTATTCATTTATGACACTATACTGGAAAGTTGAGAAAAAAAGTGTTTTAACAGCTAATTTTTTTCTCGGATGTATGTGATAAAAACGTTAAGAGATATTTTGTAAAATAGTTTTTATTGATAATTCCTCTTGGGATATTAATAAAGGGGTAGAAAATCATAAACGTTAAAAAAATACGTAAAAATTATCAATGCAACACCTGTAACTGGAATTGAAGTAACTAGATTCTCTTATGAAGTTGTATGAAAGATGTTGAAAGAGTTGAAAACAATGGTTATCCTTCGAATCCCTGGAATCCACTTTGAGACTGAAGGCTGTAAGTTCTTATTTAAATACCTACTCCTCTTATTACGCTATATACTATTTCTCATACCTATTTCATTTTGCATCATAGGTGTTTTGTATACAAACTGAAGGAGAAACACTGATTTCTCAGTAATTCAGTATTCATAGGTGCCAGTTGTGATAATTCTTTCAGTTTTCCCATGAAAGCAATATTTTTTGGCGATTTACACAATTTCACAAAGTGTTTTTTAAATATTTATTTTAATTTTTTTTTTCTCTGGAAGTGTGCAAAAGTTAATATATTGATTTCGAAATAGAAAGTTGACAAAGGTTCCTTATTAACACAATTATAATGATTGTTTACGTAAGATTATATCGAGTAGATTATAGATTGCAGAGAAGGCAAATATGTTTTAGGTTATCCATAAACTTTATAACTTGGTATATGGTTTTATCTCACCAAAAAATTTTTGGAGAATAACTTTTGGAGTATAAAGCTCAAAACTCGCATCAGAGATTTCGAAGGCAAAACTCAATAATGAAGTACTAGTATTGAGTCTGCTTTAACCACATTCTGTTATATATACATTGTAGTTCTCTTTCAGCTGTTTTATCCTTTCACTTCAGCGGACCTAATTTGATTAAGTTTCTATCGATATAATTGATTCTTCTTTTCTTGAAAAATAATGAAAGAGTATTTTGAATTTAATCGGGAAGGTAGCCGATTGGGTTAGATTAGGTCTATAATCAAACCCGTGCTAAGAATCGTACGTTTAAAAGCAATACCTCGTTAATCCTTAGCTCGCACATGTATCGACTTCTGAGGGTTATCCTTCGTAGGGGGGCGACAGCTGGTTCACTTCAAAGAAAGAACGTATTGAGAGGAAAGTTATGTGAAATTAGAATATTTAAATTTCAATTTTTGTAAAGTTTTCTTTCGACATTAAACGTCAGCAAAAGAAACAAACTAATCCATGACACTCTTTTTGCTACAACACCTCAAACATATTATTTCTAAAAAAGTTCTGCATTTGTATGCATTGAAGCAAGAAGAAAATAAAAAAAACTCTAATTATACCGATATTCATTTTACATGCTTTTAATAAGCCGTCACATAAATTACACTTGCTCACATAAGTGCCATAAGGCATATCAATTTAATTTATGGCTTAATATACCTGTGAATTTCAAGCAGACCTCACAGCTATTCATTTATTACTGAAGAACTGTCAAGAAAGTACCACTTATGAAATTAAAAAAGATACTATTAAAAATGTATCAATGGACGAGATGCTGATGGGATTGAAAGAATGAATGGTAATCTGCTGTACAGCCTTGGGGGTCTTGATTAGTGTTTCAGTGATAATGAGCACGTGAAAAAAGTGGTCAATTGAATTGGGTATGACGGAGAGTATTTAATAAGTAGGTACTTTCAGGTACGTTCATGAAAAAATATTTTAAGGAGAGATTGACGTTCACACAATAATGAAAAGAGAAATGAAACTTTCTATGTTTTTAACCACGTTTATTTGTAACTAACGTTACTGCAGTTTCGTCCTATACGGACATTTTCAAACTTATACAATAAACCAACAATAATTCATTACATTAGCCATTATATACCACCCCTGTAGGTACTAATAGAGGTACTTGGCTTGATTGAGTACCTGAAATTACAGTTCACAATGCTGATCTGCCAAGTTAAAAACCGGCAAGTAAACTAAATCGATTTGATCATTTAACAGGTTGCACCCGCATTGTTTATGGTTGTGAATTTCCAAGAATTCTGAATAATTGAGTTTGTAACCCTTTCC
>WOGO01003525.1:0-14253 GCA_015342085.1 Leptinotarsa defecta | reverse complement strand
AAAGGGTTATATTTTTAGGAGTGATTAATTTTTGGGAAAGAAAGTTTTTGGCTTTCTACTACTCCATCTGATACAAAAAAATGGATGAGAGAATCTTGTGTAGGGTGTGTTTTTTTTGTTTAAACATCTTTCAAATTTTCGCCGCCACGCCGCCCTCATTTTGCCGCCTCGGGCAGTTGCCTGGGTTGGCCCTCCTAGATCGGGTGTTGCTCAAGAGTAACGTTCTTGAGCAATCGCTCAATTATTATGGATTTCATACTGTATGATATCCTTGAAAATTTCAGTTAGCAAAGGGCTTAAAGGGTTCTCTATTGTTAATCCTTCACTGCATGAATAACATTTTTCGTCAAACTGAAAATAATTTGGAGATAGACAAATAGTATGTGATTCTGAAATTTCTTTTTAGTGAAAATCTCACAATAAAGTATTTTTTTGAAAACATTCGTTATGGATTTTCATCAAGTATCGGTCAATTCCATCATATATCTAAATTCACCAATCAGAAAACTGACGTTTGTCGTTATAGAGGATATGAGTTTTTCTTAGAATACACCTTTAATGGTTTCGAAAATTTTTATTTGAGGTTGGAATTCTGTAAATTTCTTAGTGGAATGGCAATGGCTACCAAGCCGAAAATTTAAGGGTGAAAAAGTTGAGTTGCCGGCGGTGTTCCTATACATCTATTTGAATTTGTGATACAGGTATATCAAATAACTGGTAAAAAGCCTTAGTATATCAAGATAAATTAAGTTTAGTACTTTAAATATGGTTACAAGTATTTTGTAGTGACATATTCCATATTTGACAGAATATATAATCTGTCGTAAATGATGAATATTCGTCCCCGCCTTCATTTTATTTTTCATTTTCAATTTTGATAATTCACATTTCATATCGACGTTCAGTTTTGATCTCTTGGATGGGTATACATTGTTTTGTTGGGATATATATTTTTAGAAGCAACGCGTTGGTTGGGTAAAGTTTGTTCTTATTCTCTAACGGGACATAAAAAACCGGTATGTAACTTTTTTTCACTTTCAGTTATCAAACTATCTGAGATGTTCAAAAATCCTTCATCAATGATTTTTCACCACACCCATTATTCATATTTAGCTATTTTTTAATCTGTCATGAAATTATATCCTTGTTGTGGTTAAGTGGTATTGGATGGATTCAGTGGACATATAGTTACTTATAGTAAAAATGAAATGGAAATAGGAAAATATATAAACATATAGGTGGAGTAATTCAAAGAACACAATTAGTGTATTAGTGACTTGTAATATATAACTGAAGTCGCTAATTAGAAAATATTGAGGTAAATAAAAACCAGGTGTAATTACTGTTACATTTGTTGACAGTTAATTGACATGTGAATAACAATATTAACCACAAGGCATGAAGTTCTTTTGGATTAATAATGTAAGGCGTTTTTGAGTTCACAATTGGTATGAATTTATTAATTTTTATGTATATTTATGCTGATGAAAATGAAATCGAAGTTTGGCACATCACTTTTTGCAGATATGTTCTTTGGAAAGTTCAGGGACTCAAATTTGATAAAAGACCACCTTTTAATGAATCCATGCTACAGACATCCATTCACTTACCACATTATTTTTTGTTTTATTCTGTTTCCATGAAAGTATTTTTCATACTAATTGATAATTCAACAAGTTTTTTCAAATTGTTTTGGCCACATTACAATATTGAAATAGAAAGTTATGGTTTCCAAATTTGATATCAATATAAGTTTAGTAATTGATATCAAGATAAGTTTGGTAACAATTTCATTTCCTGCAACATACGTCTTGAAACCGACAAGTTTCTATTGGTGAATGTAAGTCCTTGAAAAAAATCGATTTTCAATATTAAAAACTTTTCACTGGCTTCATCTCTGAAAGTTGATACTGTAAGTAACAATAAAAAATGTTGGAGATTAGTGCAAGCCTCTCTGCATAATATGCTTTAAATTCAGATAAATGTAGGTATGAGACATTTCCTTTAAATGGTTCAGTTGAAAAAAGACATATTGAAAAATATATTGGTTTTTGATTATTTACCTAACTACTTGCATTTCCTGTCAGTTTCTGTTCATAACTACAACTCTTTTTGTATTATATTATAATTGATCATCCTGAAGAAATTTCAGACCAAAAATGGGAACTTGACAAAGTGCTTCTTATTCAAATTAGGGTTTTTGATTAGAACATCATATCTGGAATTTTCTTTGTTGGACTATACTTCTCAATTCCATATGTACTCTATTCAAGCCCTACTTTTTCCAAAATAAAATTTCTAGGCTTACTCTTACATCAATCGTTTAATATGTTTCATCAATGTGGAATCTGTTATATTCTTGTTATATTCATAGATTAGAACAAATTCTGATAACATGTTCCTCGTCTCATATTTTAAGCTAATAAAACAGGTCTGGGATTCTTTGGACCTCCTTCAAGGTTTTTATGGAGCTATAGTATGGGAATTATTACAAGCCATTTGACAATTAGTTTTATAAATGTACATATGTTTACAGAATTGGTTAATACATCATACATTTCTAACAGATCATTTGAAAGATATCAAAGGTGAATCAAACGATTCCAGGCTAGAGTGGTAATGATTTGCTGACAAAACAAAACAAATTCTACAAAACGAAGCTATTCTACAAATTGTTTAATTTTGTATACATGTAATTCTACAAATTGTTTCATTTTGACCGTAATCTGTTCTGAAAAAAGTAATTTTGAAAATATCAATATTTCTGTTCCTTCTAGGATTTACAGAAAGAGAACGTCGACTATTTCAGGACAATCAATATAGGCATCAACAATTTTACGTGCCAATATGCGATCAGTTTTAAGTCAGCTATAAGATAAAGTATTCATATTCAATATGTTTAGTATTTGTGAATAGTTGTCTCTATTGAACACTAGCTGATAAGCACATTATCTTATAAACTTATTTTGACAACCCTCTAACAAATCCACATTGATATCATAGTGAGGCTATCATGCATGGTGTTATTTTCAATTATAGATCTAACTTGCTCAGAGTTAATGATTTTTATAGATTCAACACTCAGGTCTTGAGTAGAAGAGGGTATGAAGTTCGACATTTTATTGGCTTGAGACATTTTTGAGTTGAAAATAAGTACTAGATCATTGATTTTTTCTCCTACCGTCACATTTTTCCATTGATTCTATATGGAAAATCAATGAAATTACTGCCATCGAAAAAATGATTTTCTGACATTTTTCCGGATTTAAGTGTAATATGTTGACACAACACCATTTAGAAAAAATATCTAGATCATACTGCAGCCCCTCAGCATCTAATATATTATCAACCAGCTTGAACATCATCAGATGATTGATTTGAAATCTTTTGTTCTGTAATACAGTATCTGATTCAATTTTACACTTGAAAATTGTTTTGACTCTATTGTATATATGTTTAAAGTAACTTATTTTTATCTTGGTTTATTCCATTTTTGATCTGTACCAACTGTATTTTAGTTTTAGTTTCATTAACGTGTAGTTAAACGAAGAGCTTGACCTGTAAATAAATATTATTCTCTCTACAGCCATGGCGGTCAACGTTTATTCAACGAATGTCACATCTGAAAATCTCTCTCGCCATGACATGCTGGCTTGGGTGAACGAATGCCTTCAGAGTAGTTTCGGTAAAATAGAGGAACTGTGCACTGGTGCAGCGTATTGCCAATTCATGGACATGCTCTTTCCTGGATCAGTGGTATTGAAAAGGGTGAAATTTCGGACCAATCTTGAGCATGAGTATATTCAAAATTTTAAGATTCTTCAAGCCAGCTTCAAGAAAATGTCTGTAGATAAGGTAAGAACTATGCATCATAGTCACTTCAGTTCCGAATAAATTGCACTGTTACAAATTTGATATAATTCATATTGTTTGGCAAAGGGTAATTTATGATTGGTACTTTCAGTTGGAATACGAAAACATTTATCTTGATAGTGTTACAGTTACTGAGCTCAATGGAATCAGATTGAAATGCCTATTCACGTTGACGAAAAGTAGCATAATTATGTTAAAAGGGAGATCCCATGATCCTTTTTTAAACACACATACACATATGATGCATTGTTTGGAACCTTTGGTGTAGTAATGAATATTACTGGAGTTTTTTCCCCAACAACAAATCGTTATTTTCAACACCACGACACGTGTTTCGATCACCAAGTGATCATCTTCAAGAGGAAGATTAAACCAGTTTAAAATAACGATTTGGTGTTGGGGAAAAAACTCCAGTAATAAACACATACACAGTTGACCCGCGAATATCTGGTAAACATTTTGCAAAGCTGTGTTGAATTATCCAATTTGTTGGATTTTAGTGTATGTTACAGACCTCCTGTAGTCCGGAATTTTTTGAAAATCAATTACATATCAAAGTAGTCAACTTCTATAAAACATATGATACGGAATTTAGTAAATTAAATAGTGCACTAGACATTTATTAAAGAATTGATTTTATCAGTACTATTATAGCATTTAATTAATGATGTGTTACATGCATACAAAACACGGAGGTGTTTAAAAGGATATCAAGAACTTATACGAACCTATATATTTATGAAGCATTAACATTTTCATCAATTTTCTTTTGTTGTACAATGTTAACAAGATGACACCAAGTCTATGTCTCTCTGTCCCGTTGAAAGCTCAGTTGGGCAGCTGTGGGAGGTTAGGTGTGCGTTCCTTGCCTGTATGCTTCCTTGTGTGAGCATTTATCTGTGCACCCACTGCATGTGCGCGCAGATAAATGTTTTTATTTGAATTGGATATTTCCTTTTTTTATTCATGGCTGAAGTTTCAACTTTCAACTTGAATTTCAACATATGTGATGATTTAGCCAATAATGAAATTCAGTGACTATCTGCTCATTGAGATTATATAATTTTCTTATCAGTAGTGGTACTTAGTTATCTAGGATTCACTCTCTATGCAATAACACTGCTTAGGAATTATTTCCTCAATCAAATTGCTCTGTTATATCAAATGATGAAAAATCAAATTTTTTCAAATTGAAAATGGTGTTCCATGATACATACTTGTATCATGGAACACATACATGTGGTGATCATCAAATCAAATAAAATTTATTCATCACCGGAAGTCCATACAAACATATAAAAGAAATATATTATATAAACTTATTGGACTAGTCATAACATAACCTACAAGCTACAGCAATACAGATAAAATAAGTATATATTAAAGAACTGTTATCAGGTCATAAGCGAATGAACAATTGTATGTTAAAGAACATTAAAAGCTACAAAGATATAAACATAAAACAAGTATGTACTGAATCAGCTACAATCTGTTCATTGATAAATGGAAACAAACAGTTGAACAACATTAAGACAGCAGCACGTTAACGATAATAAAATATAATAATGAACATACATTCACATAAAAAATTCATCAAAAGAATAGAATAAGTTTTCTTTCAAATAATTATGAAGAGCATTCCTGAAGTAAATTTGATTTGCTGATTAGTGACTTGCACCAAATAGTTCCTTAAAGTGATTATAACACCTTATTGAGGATAAATATGTCTTATCATTAGTCTGAGAAGGGTTGATGTAAGTTTTCACAGTATCTCCTTGAATATTTGTGAATGGGGCTATTTGATGACATCGAAGCTTCTTTTTCTTTATATTTATAGTAATTTGCAGTATATGAAGTGAAAACAAGGTAATAATTTGTATCTGTGAAAATAACTGTTCACGTGATATCATCGGATGAGCTACCACGATGGACCTGATAATATTCTTCTGCATAAGAAATATTTTTGTGATATGAGCTGAATTTTACCCAAAACACCTGACCATATGTTAAAAGGGTAGGTGCCTAATTAGAAAGCAAACTTGTTTAATATTTGCACAACCCAATAATTTCAAGAAATTAAATAGAAGTCAGTTGTTTAATGATTTCATTATTTATTTTCACCAAATAGCTGACATCATTGTTCTTATTTTCCTTTGAAAATGCCATAAAAAAGTTTTGGATACATTTACTAATAGTCCATTATGAAGACACTATTTATAAAATTCATTTGCTGTGATATTCACCCTTAGTGGATCTATGATAGATCCTTGTAGTACACCAATAAAGATTGTCCTCGGCTGTGACTCACTTTGATTCATGATTACTACTTATTTCCTATGTTTCAAGTATGAAACAATCCAATTATTTGCAGCACCTCTAACTCCAAAACGGTACAATTTTTCAAGTAAGAGTGTATGATCAATTGTTTCAAATGCTCTACTGAGGTCATAGTCTAGGGTTATCGGGTGTTCTTTCCCATTTAGTACAACATATATTCGTACACAAGTCTGCAGTTGGTGTAGTTGTGGATTTACTACTTCCGAAACCATTTTGATGGCTCAGTAAGAGCTTTTATTTTTCTAAAATGCAGTCAAGTGAATATTAAATGAAACATTGAAAATTTTTGTGAAATATGTCTGAGGACATATTTTTTGATAGTTCGTGATATTCTTTTTGCAGACATTCTGAAATATTCATTTATATGTGATATTAATATACTTATTATTTCTTCAACATATTTTCATAATATAATATTAGACGTCTTTGGGTGTTTTTGGTCCGAGAAATAATGTAAAATTATGGTTGGGACATAATCTAACTTCATTAGGATATTGTTTAGGGATGATGATTATAATTATCAATTAAGAAATAGGAATTTGAGATTAAAATCTGTACCTTTGGCATGAGAGACTTGAAAATTCATATTTGAATGTTATTTTTGGTCTAACTACATGAATCAAATAATAATATGCTTATTATCATATATCATTGATGAGATTGTTGTCTTGTTATAAATGAGTGATTTGATCCAAATATAATGAAATATCAAATTTGTGGCAGACCTTGAAATTTGTCATATTTAAACATATAGGAATAAACATGGTGCTATCAATTCACTGTTATTATACTGGTTGTAGATTATCCCTGTAGATAAATTGATAAAGGGCCGTTTTCAAGATAACTTTGAATTTTTGCAATGGTTTAAAAAGTTTTTTGATGCCAATTACGACGGACGATATTACAACGGGTTAGAAGCGAGAGGTGGCGTAATGATCGGCTCTGGGGCAAACACAAATGGCCATAGCACTGGGCTGATACAGAATCATGCCACCCCAAAACCGCATATACAGACTAAACATGGTAACGGTTGTTCATTTTGATAGATTGTACACTTCGTTTGATTAGTGGAGGTGACTTTTTCTGTATAGTTGTAAAAGTATAAAAGATTATACCAGTACGGGATTGGGAGAAATAGGGAGATATTCCTTAGAAATACTCCAATTTTCATTTCTATATTATTGTTATAACTGTTGGAAGTTTGGCCAGGTGTTCCAACATAGTTTGTGCTTGTTCTGCCACGGAAAGGTTTCTCGATATTCGGAAGAGGTTCTATCTATCCATCTGATTTGAAATATCGTTCACAAAAAAAAATCGGCTTCGTTGAGAAGTTGGATTTAATTGGTTTGCTTTGAATATGTGTGAGCCACAATAAACCCTCGTGGGTTGTAATGCAGGGTCAAATAGACCCACTCACTTTGGACCTATCTACCTACAGGATTGAATGTTGCCAGCTTTTTATATTTCGACCCATGTTTTTGAAAACAAGAATCTCTGAATTCGAATATTTGATAAAGTTGAATTTGGTTTGACATCTTCATCCGGTTACCTTATTTCTCACAGCTTTTGCTTTATATCTCAACTGTTTCAACAGCTTATGTTTAAGTTACATTATTCTTGTAATAGCATTCAGTTCATCGGATATAACATTTGATGGTAGAATCAGTTGTAGAATGTCTGTAAAACTACACAGACTGGGACTTGATACCAAGTACACATCTTACTGAATGCTTTTCAGAGAGTGGATCATGCTCTCAAAAACAAATATTATTTTCTCAGATTTTAATAGAAATTTCTAGGCATGTGAAATTCAAAATTTTCAAATGATATGTAAATTTACAGAGAACTACGGACAGCTGAGATTATGTAGTTATTATGTTACAGGTTTTGAATTCCATTGTCTGTCTGAATAAGGTATAAGCAGAATTGAAATCTGTGGAAGAACAAATAAAATTAATTAAACGTTGAAATGATTGAAAATAAAAATTAGTGGACTGAAATATTCAGATGAGAACACTAACTTGTCAAACAAACATATTATTGTAACTTGAGTTGAAAGTGATTTAATAAATGGATTAACAAAAAAATTTAATGTCAAATATTTATATACGACAAAATTGAAATAAAAATAATAAGGATAAATGATTAAAAATGCAAAAAATGAAAAATGAGAAAAAACAAAACTAAATCTATTATGAGTATCCACTGATTTTTTGAATTTTTCATTTTTCATTTTGATTATTTTTTATTTAATTTTTGTTAGGTATGGAAAAAGAATATTTCAAAATAAAATCTCGAAATATTAATCTCTCCCAACTGCCTACACTGTAGGTTCTGGTTTATGCCTGCCGAAAAACAACTACTTCCACGGCTAATACTACGCTGGATATTGAATTATATCCGACAGAAATTTATGCAATACACCTCACAAAGAGGTTGATCTCGCTGGATTTACGAGAAACATCTGCGAGACTGTGAGGTATCTTGCATAAATGAGAGAGTGAGATAAATATTAATTTTCTAGTACGTATGTATTTCTCGTTGATACAGTCTTCATTAATTTTTGTTGTTTACATATATTTAAAATTTCACTTTTTGTAAACCCATTCATTAATTCTACTTCCATTCAGGTTTGTTTGCTTTACAAATTAGCTTGTTTCCTTTATTTTAATTTTCATACTCATTGCTCATTCATTTTTGCTCGATTTTTCTGTTTTGACTAACTTGTCCGAATATTTTCAGTATCTTCAGTAATTTAATTTGTTTTTCCATTGATTTCAAATCTGACAATACCTTTTTTAGACAATGGGATTGCGAACATTCAACAAGAAACATTGTCACTTTCAAACAAATAATTTCTGAATACATTCACGTAACATTAAACATGAAATAATTTTTTTTCACATTGTCGGAATGTTCCACGTTAGTTTTTTTCCATGGAGGCACCGCTAGAGAGACTGATGTGATACTGGGGGCATGACCCCTATGGCGCCCCTCATCTGCCGGTGTTGTAATACAAATATGTTTTTTTTCGTTACCACTTTCGTTCCTCATCTTTTTTGATTTTCACAACTTCCATACAAAAATATTTAAATACAAATTAATATATCGAGACTAACTACAAATGATGCATTTCATTTATGTGACATTGAAACAATTTCAGGTAAATATTCTGATTCATCTTGACGATTGGTAAAATTGACATTTTCATTCGCTGTTCAACTCACTATGATTAATCAGTCATAAAGTAATTAAAAAAAGTTGATCATTGGTCAAATGGAGTGTATAAAATGAAACCGTTCATTCATAACCGTACCTCATAGCTTGGATTATATTGTATGCTGTTTTGTCACTGTAGAATAGGTTTTGGAAAAACACACTGATTTGTGCACGTTTCTTCCTTATTATTATATTATGACATTTGTGGCAGTTGGACAAATTAGTGTAAAAACATTTCCTAACCTGTGTCGTAGAAAATTCACTACTTCCCTTTAAATGCTTCAGCAACTGCATTCAAAACATTTGGAATGGAATTATGGAACCGATCCTTTTATTCATCAATACTTTTGCAGACAAAGTCTTTTGGATGTACTGTTTAGAAAATTTTTTCTCACTTTTTGTGGTGTGATGTGATTGATTATGTAATTGAAATTCTAATAAAACTTTCTCCAGTTAATCTATAAGTCTTTGTTGAATATTATCATCAGGGTTTGGAATTACAGCAGTGATCAGAAAAATTACAAAGAAATTAGCACTTATAGGACAGCTTTCCAAAGGAACTATTTTTATTTTTTTTATAATGCTATTTAGATGATGGTGAAACGTCAATCTATGGATGTATACCCGAAAAACTAATGCACATTCTCTACCATAAGTGAAAGCCGACCCCGAAATATATATTCATATAGAATTCTCCACGAATAAATAAAATAGATCTGATAATGGTATAGAATATTATTTGCTGCTGTATCTTGGCTAAGACAGAAAATATATGACTTGGGTCATGTTTTACAATTATTTCTTTTAATTACTCCATTTTATAGAAAGGTGTACTACTACAAAGAAAAAAAATTAGAAATGTTACTACTTTAGATGGTGCAATTAGTTAATTTTTCCAGTAGATAAAAACTAACTCCCTAGATTTCAATTGAAAGTCTATATTTATGAAATCTAGTTCTAACCACTAGCTGTTTTTATTTGAAGAATGTGATATATGACTAGGTATGTGAGCACACGTAAATATGTTCGTGTGAATGTTCTTTAATATTTGCCTATTATATCCAAAGATTTTTTTTGTAATTTGTTTTCTGTAAACTACTGATCTATTTCAAATCCTGATTGATAAATAATCGTTCTCTCATTAAGCATTGTGTTTAGTCGAGGCTTTATAATGTTTTATTGTTTTTTTTATTTGTTTTTGCCATGCCCTCTTGACTATTCTAGATTGTGCCCATCGATAAGTTGGTGAAAGGTAGATTCCAGGATAATTTCGAGTTCCTTCAATGGTTCAAGAAATTCTTTGACGCCAATTACAGAGGAACCGAATATGATGCGTTGGGAGCCCGCGGCGGTGAAGGAATGGGCGCCGGCGGCGCCAATGCGCCCAAGGGTCAGTCGCTGATGATGAGGAAACCTGTGGCACCTCAACCTCCATCTCCAGCTAAGTCCAAACCAATTGGGCGAGCTAGTATGTTTTTCAATAATAAGTATTAATAAATGATCAAAAAAGGGCGCACTTTTCCAAGAATTCAACCTAATGTATTATTATTTTGTTTTATATTTCATTCTCAACTTATTCATATGCTAGTTTACTTATATTTTGATTAACTACTGGAGATATGAAGGGCAGAAATTTATCTCTCGAAGACTCACCTACAAAGCATGATTGGAAATTGTTATATTAGTTTGATAATTAATAATTGTTGATTTTAACTGTTTCAAGAAATTATTTTTATAAATTCATTTTCTTTTAAAAAAAAAATCTGTTTTTCTTGAAAATCGATTGTCCAGCCTTGCGGTTCGAATCACCGGTTCGTACAGCGGTCGAGTGAGTGGGTGGAGCAAATCATCCACGTCAACCTACCAGGCTACCGTCCCACCGTTTTTTCTTTGCTTCAACATGATGTTTCATATGATGCATATGCTATTAAGTTTTATATCACTTTTGTGAGTTGATTTTATCATTGAGAATCTTCCAAGTTGTTATGATGAAATTAAGATAACAATTCATTTTTTATTGGTCCGCCTGCTTGGTACTCAAGGTTATCCAGAAAGTGACCACCCTATTGAGACGAGGATCTGACAGAGAAAACGAAACCGAAATGATTTTCTATAAAGGCTGCACAGTTGATGTATTGAAACAAACCTCAATTACATAAAAAATTATGCCATCATCAGTGATCATTGTGAAGTAATGACAATTATCAAATGGCAAAATAGCTGTAAATATTTATTATCAATAATGATTTCTCGTATATTTATATTCAAAGTTTAACATTCTGTTGATGCTTGACTTCAGTGAGTATTGTTGATATAACAAAAGATTATAATCTAACCCACCTTAAGAAGTAAATCATAAAAGTTGGCTAGTTTTTTATTTTAATGAATGCCTATTGACCGAGGGTTCCTTATATCAATTTTTATTTTGTGTGCTTAAAAACATGAGTATATTTAGGAGCCCCATTAAAATAATTTTTCAATTCGAAAATCAAGTTACTCAATACCAATATTTGGTTTGAGAAACATGTTTTTATTAGATTCATATCAGGAAGGATCTAATATATTTCAAATGTTTAAATAATTTTCATTGCTCCTCAGCCCAGCATGATGATTTCGTGCAGTTTCTCAACATATGGAATGTAAAACAAAATATTACATATTTTTTGTTTTCATAGAGTTCTTGAACCCTTGGAAATATTTATATAATAATAATACATAAATCAGTATGACATTAGGAAATTTATTTGTTTAGTCACCACTCTTGGTATGTTCTATGTAGTATTGTTTCTTTGTGTGCACCACATGGCGCTTAGCTTTCATTCATTAAAGCACTAAATCCATATCGATTGTAGTTAAATATATGCTATTAACAGACTTCACGTTATTTTAGTGCCCAAAGTGAATGCAGTCAGACCTACAGCTGCCCCCAAACCTCCTCAAAATAAAATGGCGGGCGACAGCAGTAAATTAGAAGAGTTAACGCATCAGATATCAGAATTCAAGGTATTTGTTTGGAAGCCTATATTTCCCTAATCTATAACATATTATTTCTGTTACAGACAACAGTTGATGGTTTAGAAAAAGAAAGAGATTTCTATTTCGGAAAACTCCGGGATATTGAAGTGATGTGTCAAGAATGCGAAGATGGAAATCCTATTATCCAAAAAATATTGGATGTATTATACGCAACTGAGGTAGGAACAATGTTCACTTTTGATTGTTGGCATGTGTTTTGGACTGATTGGAATTTATTTGCACTTTAATTTCAGGAAGGATTTGCTCCCCCAGATGAAGTAGAAGGTGGAGTTGGAGATGAAGATGAATACTGAGTTAAATTAATGGCTTTTGGAACAAAATCGCCTTAAGTTATTACATTTTTATAACTTGTAGCAACAATGATTTTAATTATAACTCAGTTAAGTTTATATTTGATAGTTTTATAAGTGTTGCTTACGAGATGTGTCCAATGAAATGTGAATTGTTGATGTTCCAACCTAATTCTTTGATAAATTTTCTGCTCTACTTATCTGTTATCTTTTCCTTTTCATTTAGTGAAAACTATTAATGCCAGTAAATTCTTTTCCACAGTTTGCACTTGTTTGATTATTAGTGAGTAATTTTAAAATTTTGTTATGATATAAGATTCTGACTAACAAGAGAATGTTAATTCAAGACATCCTATATGATGACAGGGCTCAAATTCTCAACACATGTTCTCCACAACACTCCGAAAGAGAAAAATGGATAATTGGATACTTTTGAATTGAATAAAATTTAAATATCAAGCACAGGCAATATCGTTAGATGTCAAATTCTCTGTTAAAATCTGACTCAGTTTTTACGTTAACCAGTTGTTTGCCCCTCTATGAACGATAACCCTTAAAAGTCGATACGAGGTCTTACCTTTTAACGTGCGATTCCTAGCATTTTGAAGTGTCTTTTTCTCCTATTCTGATAAATTATACTTCTATTCTGACAAATTATACTCCTGTTCTGACAAATTATAATAGGTTCTCTCACAAAAGAAATCTGTTATCAATTCTCTGAAATTCATATCATGAAGTATATCTCTTATTTACATTAGAAATTGATAATTTTTTTTTCTCATTTTTAAATTAGAGAAACTCTAATGAGAGGGTATTTCGGAATAGGCAAAATAAAGTTGTTCATTTTGCGAGTAGTATAACGATTTGAATTCCTTGGGAACTGGCTCGAATGTTTTACTATGAGACAATCCAGTTCAATAATTAATAAAATAATGATAAGAAACTTTTGAAACAAGCTTTTATTTAGGTTCCCTGAATATATCAAAATAAAATTTTAAATCACATTAACCATATTCATTTATGACTTTACAGAATTGAAATTAAATAAAAGCTTGTCGCGATAATTACAATTTGTAATTGAAATTTGGTAGTTAGGTAGGCACCTACTAAACTTGTAAGCAATTCATAATGTTTGTAGTTAAATAAAAGTGCTTTGAATGCTTAAAATGTGGAACTTTAACCTTGAATAACTTTTTTGCACACATAGCATTTGTCGGGTTTGAAATTCAAAATTTTATTTAAATTTCATCTGACTGAATATGTAAAGATTTCTTCTAGGCATTGCGACAAGCTTTTATTATAATTTCAGTTCTGTAAAGTCAGCGAACAACTTTGAACCCAAGTATACAACAGCGTGGTCAACCGTACTACCCTGCATTTTGTGAACTGTACAAGCCCAGTATAAAACAATTGTCAACATTCTACGTTCAGCTATACCATGGCCGAATTTAGGTGGAAATTGCACAGATTTTGGTTGAATAATGTAGATCCCATCTTT
>WOGO01003524.1:0-14254 GCA_015342085.1 Leptinotarsa defecta | reverse complement strand
TGTTTTAAGTAAAAAAGTTCTTCATCATTGGCCTGTGGTATTATTACTGAAAAAATTCGTTAAAAGGTGTTCGAAAAGTATTGCAATTTGTCATACGAACACAGTTTGTTTTTTGTTCTATCACCAACTGTATTCATACGGGTATAAACAGGAAAAAGCAGTTTCTACTGAATTCCTCACCTATTCTAAATATCATTTGGTCGAATTCACATGAAACCGGTCATTTTGCAATGATACATCAATATTTGGATGCAACCATTGTTGTTGAATAATGTTTCATCGTCTGGGCATCATATTTTTGTTAGAAAATCTTAGATATGGTCGATATATCAGCCAGGGACTTCGAAACCATATTCTTGAAATAATACTATCTCCTGAATATTCTTCAGAATCCGACTGTAAAATATAGTATCTTCTGAATAGTCTTCAGTCATCTATGCTTCATGACGTGTCAATCTGGCTTTCGCCTCTACGTTGCCGACGTTCACAGTAGACAGTGACTTGTTTTCTTGTCTGAATTGGTCGAGCACAGATAATTTCAAATCATGAACTAGATTTCGCCTATAAAGTTTTTTGATTTGCTGTCTTGTGTAGCAATCTTGTCTCAATAGTACAAGTGTACAGGTGATTACTTGGCTGCCATTGATGTTTTGCCACAGGGACCACATGATTCCTTTCTGTCATAATCTTCTGACTGTGTTCCATTTGTGCCGAAATGGATGTTAGGATCAAATATTAAACTTTATTGTTCAATGCAATTATGTCCATTCTTTGGGTTGAACCATTAATTGCAATACTGCTGAGGTCTTCGGAAACTACAAGCTACTTCTTTCTCAATTCGTCTATCATTGTCCTAACACGATGATATCTTGTATTTCCAAACAAGTTTTTTTCATATAGTACCGCAGTAGGTATATGGCTCAAAAACCAAAGAAGGCTCAAGATGTGGAGTGTACTCCAGATCACTAAGCCTAAGGATTAAGTGGGTAATAGGAAAAAATACCAGCGTGGTTCAAACAGAACTGGCTGGTATCTCAACTGCCTCAAAAGATATAATCATGAAAGGAATTTCTGGCAAAAACTAAAAATCTGCACTGACAGCAGAGAAGCCCTATTAGCCTCAGGAAAATGAGACTGTCAGGCATGTCCTGTGCGAGGGCAAGTTATCGTCAATAAGAGACTGTGTTTTTGGCGAGTCTTGGCCTATACCTGCCGATATAAAGAAGATGTCTACCAGTGACCTGTTCAACTTCCTGGGAAGGATAGAATGGACGATGACCTAAGAGGACTACTCTTCATGACGATGTACAATGAGTCATATGTAGCCTGAGTACTATGGGCTCACACTCACCCTCCCTACTCTACAGATACAGATCCATATTTATTTTGATGTTATTCAGCCATTCTGTGAACAACGAACCTTCTCTTCTGTATATCCATTGATTTGTAGTAATGTAGATTCGAACGGCTGGCGTCAATGATTTGATTATCATTATTGTTGTTCATCGCGATCTGAAAGTATCTGAAAGAAGTGGTGGAAGGGAAAGATTTGCTAACTTCCAGTTACCTTTTCAGTACTGATTGTTTGAAATCCTGTTGTAACTGTCGAAGCCGAAATTGATCACTGCATCTATCCAATGTTTCTTCTGATTGCCCTTTATTCTCTTCCATAATTCATTTTGATATGAATCAGAATCGGAATAAGCTCATCTCCACAATATATATAGATGTATATTTGGTAGTAATCAAAATGAAGGGAGAGTCCAACGATACACAGACATATTACGAGCGAAATCAACCACTTGTCTTCAGTATGGCAAGAAGGAGTAGTCACAAAGAATGAATCATTGATAAAACATGGTGAGTTTCAAAAGATTGCTACTCACTTTGGCTTATGTCCTGCAAAGTCAGAAGAAGCATCTTTATAAACTATCAACATTGTTGATAGTTTATAAAGTGAAATATGTCTATGTATCGTTGAACCTGATTCCGATTGATCGCCTCCACTTCAGGCTATGAACTACTTCCTGGTTTTGCAGGTGACATCATCTATTCTCAGAGTAGCAAAAAGAACGTATCTAACAGCACCCTTACCCGACCAAGTAGAACTAGACATAGGGGTGGCATGACATCCAGTAGTAGCGCTACCTCTTGCAATAGCTGCGCTGATAATATCATAGTACCCAATGGCGACATAGGGTTCCATGGACCTGATCATGAGCAGAGGATGCGACTGAACAATGGTGAGTAATTTCAATTCCGTAGATTCTATCTTCAATATTGATATGCCTATGATCATTCACTTGGAGATGAATTGGTAACTGGAACTGCAAAAATCTTGGAAAGTCAATTTTGGGTTCCTATTTTCTTTATACAATGTTGTATACTGTATCACTGATATGTTGTCATATCAGTGATAGTTAACGTTGTTAAGTGGCAGTGATGACATCATGGATGATTTTACCAATGCTGAATTGGCTGACATATACTCCATTTATGAATTAGCGAATGAAAATGCGAAAAAAGCATGGAGAATTCATCAGGACAGATATGATGACAGAGTAATTCCATGTGCCAAAACATTTAGAAAGCTACATAAAAGATTATCTGGAACTAGTAGTTCCAATGAAAATTTAGGTGGTGGAATACCAGAAATTGTAACGACGCCTGAACTAGAAGAAGCTATACTTGATGCGTTAGAAGAAGATCCTTTAAATAGCATTACGAAGACTGCACGGCAGCTGAAAGTCAGCCCAAGACAGTTCTCAGAAAGAACCTTCTATAACCATATCACATACAGCGGGTCCAAGCTCTACTGCTACCTAAGATTGATGTGATGCTATTATGAACTTCCACAATGACCATTTTTTGGCCGACGAGAATCCTTACTTCATTAGAGAAAGTTATTTTCAGGAATAATTTTTGTTGAACATCTGGAAAGGAATTATTGGTGACTACCTAATCGGCTAAATTTTCTCCACCAGCAACAGGTTAATTCTACATGGATTTTTTATGAGATCATCTACCCATTTTGTTAAAAAAAAGTGGCGCTAGTTGTGAAAGGAAACATGTCGTTTATGCACGACGTGGCTCCAGCTCTTTTCAATGTACTTGCTTGTCAGCATCTTGACATCTTATCGCTGGATTGGACCTAAAAATTGGCCAGCTCACAGTCCTGATATGAATTCTCTTTACTTCTTTTTATGTGGTCGTCTGAAGGTGCTTGTTCATAAAACTCTTGTAGCAGATATAAATGACTTGAGGAATCGATCAATTGCCAATTGAAATATCATAAGGAAGACGCCAATTTTTTTAACGTATCAGACAATCAATGACAAATCGATTGGAGTCGTGTTTTTCATCAGAAGTTGGCCATTATGGTTTATTATAAACTTTAGGTTTTTATTTCATGTTGTTTATGAAAATTTTTTAGGAAATACTTTTTTCTCGATAAAGAAGCTTGATACGAAGTTAACACGAACAATGAAAAAGTTGTATTTTCAGTTATTCAATCTGAAAAAACTGCAAAAAAGTCAGTGGTGTTCTTTTTTCTCTCAATAGTATTGGTTGTGGTGCCCACTGAGACGCCACTAGACCTAATAATTTCAATCTAGCTCGGGCTAAATGAGCGCCTTATTACTTCAAGTTAGTGTAGCAAATTTCAACCAAATCGGTGTGAGGATATTTATGATATATGTATAGGCCGTATTTTTTAGCTGATAACACTATTGCTATCTCGGAAACGGTAGATCCAACAAGGACGGTTGAATGTAACGAAAGTTGTAACAAAAGTTGAAATTATCAACGGTTTCTGAGATATTTGCAAAAAGCTGAAAATGACAGATTTAATTTTTTTGCTCTACCGCCTCCATTTTCAATAATATCAAAAAATGACAAATAAAATTTTTACTTCATTTCATGTACTCTATAATCTGGGTGAACTCATTTTACAATGCAACGTTTCGTTCATTGAATTACATCATCAATATATTTTTTTAAATATGGACCTGTATATTTTTTTATTAATTTTCGTAGTCATTCTAATTACACATTTGTTGACATATCACAACATATGTATTTCTCGTCGTTTCTTCCCGAAACCACATCAGCGATATTCTTTCATTCAACTTTTTTCATTCAATGAGAAATCAAATATTAAACTATTGTTGTAACACATAGTTAACAGTATCGTTAATACATCACACTGAAAAAAAGACAGTTATGAAAGAAAATGTTACGAAATAATAAATAATAGGAAATGAACACCATAACGGAATGTCTCACGTTACATTTTTTAAGTTACCGTCTCACGAGATATCGCATCAAATGTTAAAATAGTCTTCCATCATTTTTCAAACAAATTCTTGCTCTAGAAATAGTGAGCTCGTGGCAGTTCTCTAACATCTGTGGAGTGATAGCGATGCAGGCACTCTTTATTGAACATTTCAACTCTTCAATATTTTCAAAATTTGTTCTGAATACTTGATCTTTTATGAAGCCTCACAACGAAAAATCTAGAAGAGAAAGGTTCGGTGAACGTGGTGGCCATTCAAGAGGACCATTATTTCGTATCCACCTTCCTGGCATAGTTGTATTGAGGAAATCTCTGCAGATGCTCCTGCGATGTGGTGGAGCTCCATCGTGTTGGAAATACTCATATAATCCTATGAGGCTAAATGAAAAATCTTCTAATAACTCAATTAGAGTCCCTGATAAGAAATCCAAGTATAATTCTCCGGTCAGAGATGTTTGAAAAAAGTGGGGGCCAATAATTTTATTATCAAGAACACCAAGCCATACGTTAACACCATATCTCTCTTGAAAATTGGCAATTCTATGTAAATATTCATTTTCTTGTCGCCAATGATAATGTATATTCCTGTTGAATCATCCCTCACCTATTGGTAGATGTACTTTCATCACACCACAAATTTCACTTTTACAAATTTCATTATCTTGGCGTAATTTTCTAATGAGCCATCTACAAAAAACTTGTCTCCTGTTGAAATCTGATAAACGCAAATGATGAACTTTCCTGACTCGATAAGGCTTGAATTCATTTTTCTTCAAAATTTTTCGTAGACGTAGTGGATATGGCCGAATTATGAACAATCTTCCTCATGGACACTTCCTTGTTCTCAATTTTTTCATGTCAATATTCTTTGAAGTCATCTAAAACGCCGACTTCATTATTGCTACCATATTCAGTAACCGTACATTTTCTTTCGGAGGGTTTTTCAAAAGATCTATAATTCCGTAAAGTATTTTCGATCCGTTGAAAATATCTATGATCAGGTTGTCGTAGTTCAGGATACAATTACTGATACATTGCCAGAGATTTGGTAGCAATCCTCAAACATCTCGAATAAACAAAAAGCATATCCACTTTTTCGTCATTGGAAAAATTCATGTTTCTCCCTCAAAATCGGTCAACGACTTGAATAACTTTTAAATGTGTGCGACAATTAACTTGACATTTCCATTCATGTATATTTCATGGCTTACTTCAAAAAAAGAATTTACCGCTTATCATGTTTCTTGTGACAATCATCTATGACTTTTTTAATACAGTATTTTTATTAGGTGATTTTTGTTGATATTCTCATTTTCTGAACCTAAATTTTTGGGTAGCTATAAATTTTCAAAAGAATTTGGAAATTATGAATGGTTTGGTACTGATACAAAGATTATTGGTCTCTCTTTTTCAAGACAATCCTGACAGAAATTCAGTTGGATTTCAGTGAATACAAATATTTATAATCTCAATGAACGCCATTATCGCCAGGAGAACTCTGGATTTCAGTAACATACGAAAATTCGAGCTCTTAATAAAAAATGATAGTGATGATGTGATTTCGGGAAGAAACGTCGGGAAATGTGGATGTTCTGATATATCAATGAATTTTTAATTATAATGACTACGAAAATGTGAGAAAAAATATACAGGTCCATGTTAAAAAAATCTATTGATGATGGAATTCAATGAACGAAACGTTGAATATAAAAATGATATCACCCAGATCATAAAGCACATGAAATGAAGGAAAAAATTTCTTTGTCTTTTTTCTATATTATTGAAAATGGAGGCGGTAGAGCAAAAAAATTAAATCTGCTATTTTCAGTTTTTTGCAAATATCGCACAAACTGTTGATGATTTTATGGATCTGAAAATACCATTGTGTTGCATCCCTAAAAAGGTAACTTTTGTTTCATTTAACCGTCTTTGTAAGACCTACCGTTTCCGAGATAGCAATAGTGGTATCAGCTAAAAAAAACGGTCTGTATAATAAAAACCGTTTTTTTTTAACTTCAACGCCCTGTATCCCAGAAACAAAGCAACTTCGTAGTTACGTTAGGTTAGGTAGGAGTTGGGTGAACAACCTGTATAGATAAGAAATATGTTTCCGTCAATTCGGATTTCAATATTTGATATAAATAAGAATTGGAATATTCGAAATTTTGTCCTGTTGTTCTCTCTCTAATTTTTATGGTTCTTGCTTCTCATTCGAGCGCATTTGGCCAGATTATTCATCCATAGTGAACAGAAGCTTCGTCAGGGGGTGCAGCTCTCTTGCTCGAAGCAATGCTGTCAACCTTAGCTTTTTCATCCACTTTTTCGCCTCCTTACCTTAGTCCTTCGGATGGGAATAACATCTTATCGAACTGACGTCCTCGTCGAATCCCTGGACATCCAGCCTGGTTACTGGCGTAGAGAGCCGCCAGTCCTCTTAATATGTCTTTCACTTTAATATTCAATCGAACTATACTCCATTTCAGAATACAGCTTTTTTTGGACTTCACTCCGACCACTACATCCACATGCCATTTTGATGGCGGTCGTTATCGGCACAACCTAACTGTGGTTTGGTAAATTACTATCATTCATCACTCCAGATCCTGCACAATTGATTATTTATTTACTAGTAGAGGACGTTTTGGGAATTGATTTTGAATATTCCTACAATTGGTAACCTGAAAGTGAATAAAATACATCGCACATCGGGTTAACATTTACAAAATTCAGTTGCCATCTCCCGTTCTCAAAATCGAGTAGGACAAAGTCAACTTCTCTTTTTCCGGTGCATGTCCATGTCCACGTGTGGGAGTGATTTCACAGGGTAATGCCATAATCTTGTTTACTGATGTGAAATACTTGTAGTGGAGCTACCTATCTAGTTTCAAAGCTGATTACGAGTCATCATTCATTACCATAACTCCACTGTCGGGCTAATTCTATTAACAGTTGGCGTTACGCTCTCTCCGACGATTTTCTCATTGGTCATTGTGTAAATTGGTTCGAGATAGTCCGAGGCTGAAGGGGTTTTGGAGGTCACATGTAGAGAGGGGTTTGAATCGATCCTATATAAAAATATTTTCTGTGAGAAGAAAAGTTGAAAATGAGCAACAATATTGCGTTTCAATTCTGGACAATGCCCAACATTACATTTCGAATATCTCATATTCGAACAAAAATCTGAGAATTCAACCTTCAGGCTTACTCGCAGAACTCAAATGATGTTACGACATGTGATTTTTCAATATTCAACTGGAAAACATAAAAAATCAGAGTGTTTTTATGCTGTAGAAAAGTTGGCATTTCATCCCTATTGTTGTATTTTTATCAAAGACAGTTTTGCTGTTCTTCAATAACCTGTTTTATTCAGTAATTTTTCCTATGAAAAAATGAAGCTGATGATTGAATCTAAGGAACGAAAAGTCGCACTACAAATCGGTTCATATCAGATTATAACAAGTATGAAACAGACCTCACGATTTGATCCTCACAACTATGTTTCAATAGCACGGTAGCCTTTGTCAAGTAATTTGAATAGTTGAAGTTGTTTCTTACATTAATATTTATATACTACAGGTAACCATAATTGAGACTACCTCCAAAATATTACATATACTTCTACCTGAGGTACCTGGTGAATTATGATTACCTGAAACATATTACCTCACATCTACATCAGTAATAATTCTTTCTCGGTTTTTAAGAAAACAAGTTCAATAATGGTGATCTATTCAAATCCAGTTGGTCATTCATTAGAATGTTTCAAATTTTCAAACCTTCATTTTCCATGTGCAAAATGTCGAACTTTTCGTTGAAGATATGATTTTGTTCTAGAAGATGATTTGAATATGTTGAATTTGTTTTCTTATTTACATAGCTCGTATGATGTTCCTGAATTCTATTCCTAAATGTTCTGCCAGTTTGACCAATATATACCTTTGGGCACGTTTCACACTTCAATTTATATACTCCTGATTCCTCGAATTTGGATGTTTTGTCCCTATTATTTTTAACTAACTTTCCCAACGTATTACTTGTTCTATATGCAATTTTAGCATCTTGTTTCCTCAAGTATTCTGTTTATTAATTCGACTTTAAACCCATTGTTGACCGCAATTAGCTTGATTATATTAAGTTCTTCATTGAAATTATCCATTGAAAGAGGAACATTGACTAATCTGTGAATCATACTATTATAAGCTGCTACTTTGTGTTGATAAGAATGGGTAGAATCGTAATGTATAGTAATATTCGTTTGTGCTAAATTTAAAAATCATGTTTGTTGTTCCTCCTACTAATTGTCAAGTTCAAGAAATTGATTGAGTTGTCTGCTTCTATGTCGATAGTGAATTTAATGTTTGCATGAATTTTGTTAATATCCCTATGAAAAGTATCTAATTGCCTCTCAGTACCTGTAAAACATACCAAAACGTCATCCATATATCTATGCCAATACAAGAAATTCTTAATCAAAGGATGTTTGAAGATCGACTTCTCTAGATTATCCATGAAAATTTCTGCAAGTAAGGGGCTTAATAGATTTCCCATAATTGAACCTTTTGAGGAGGAATAAATATTGTTGTTAAATTGAAAATAATTTTGTTTGAGATATAACGACAGAAGGTCAATGGTGCTGAGTGCCACAACTGGAAAATTCGTTAATTTTCTGTTTGAATTGATGGTAATAATAACTCATTTATAGTTTCTTATAACATATAAAGAATTATTAATTTTTAATATGAATAATATCTATAAAACTACAAATGAGGCCAGAAACCACATGTACCGAAAGGGTATCTTAGTTCTAGCCTTGAAGAAGAGAAAACTAAACTATTTTACTTTTTTTGTATTCTATCCTTATCAACTTTTATCGGGCATGGTCCATAAATGAAATCTCAATAGTTAAATTGATTCAGGACAAGTGATTCACACAACGTTTATTTCATTTTGAAGTTGAGAATATAAAGATTACTAAGAAAAACGCATGTTTGTAGCTAATATTAAACCAAGATTTCTTGCTAAATTACAAATTTCCAATAGAGTATTATCAATTTGAAGATATAAACTATCCTTTATGTAGTTCATATTATTTTTACTACCGAAATATAACACTTTAGATTTTTTTAAATTGAAGTTGTGTTGCTCTGATGCTCTCTTGATTTTATCAAATTAATTTCCAGTTCAAAAACTGAAATAAAGCTAAGTTCCATCTGCAAAAACTTGAACTTCACAGTTTCCTATTCCTTTTGAAATATCTGCAGTATATATAATAAAAATTAATGGACCCAGTCTAGACCCTAGACCAAAGGAATAATTCCACATTGAGAATGTTGATTTATTATCAAAGCCATAATATTTCAATTTAGCACAAAGCAGTTCATGACTAATGGTATCGAAAGCTCTGAAAACATCAAGTAACACCAAAATACTACTCAAACCTTGATCATAGGCAGTTGAAAAATCAGTCGTCACAGCTCTGTATCTGCAGAGCACTTAGGCCACATGTGACCCATCGTACATCCTACCGAGGAGTTGTCCTCCTAGGTCATCGTCCATCCTGTCCTTTCCAGGAAGGTGAACAGGTCACTAGGAGACATCTCCTTTATACTCGCCGAACATGCACTCTCTTTGGCATCCTTGAGGTGTCTCACGGTGACCTCCTCGAAGGTTTTGGAAGGTGCAGCGATATAACTGTCATTGCGCGGCTTCTTCAACGTACTTGGGGTTCCCTCCGTGGAGGTGCACAAGAGAGGATGCTTTCCTGCAGGGGTAGCCGGTTCCTTGCCTTTATTCGAGGCGGAGCTATAGGCGCCCGCCGTAGGGCGTGCCTTTGATGTTAGAAGTGATCTGCTATGTCCAGCCTCATTCCAAGCGGTAGCCACCACTTTAAATTGAGGTGAGCACTTCTGTCCAACCCTGGGATTGGTTTTCGTTTTTGTTGTTTCTGTTTTTGTGTTGTTTCACTCATGTGTGTTCCCACGAGTTGCAAGGGAAGAGTTGGTCACCTCTGGCAGAGCCCCGCATCACCAGAGGTAGGCTGATCACAAAAAAGTTTCGCCCAGTTCCCCAAGAAATGGCCGCATATCACCCTGCGGCCATTCAGCTCTCCTTACAACTTAGCTTGGATAGAATGGTGCACGGTGGCATGTTTTACAAAGGCTTTTGGGGGTTTTAGTTCTCCTTACCCTACTCATTTCTGCCACTGATCAGGAGTCCGGTGACCTCATCTGTAAGACCACATTGGCTTCCCCAACAGGGCCTCCAGTCTCCTGGCCGACCCACGGGTACCCAGTTTGTATTTCAAACGTTCCTTATATAATTAAATCAGATATCATTCACAGGATTGATACACAATATAGTGAATGAAAGAGGTAAAATTTGACTCACAAGAAATACTGTCATCCTCACTGATGGACATCCAATGTTTCAGCATGAGACACTTCCTTTATCGCTTCTTCAGCATCAAATCTGGATAAAATTATGAAATAAAGTATTGAATTACGACTCTATGTTACATTTATTCGCACATTTAAATAAATCCCAACCACAGGAACCTTGTTTCAATTGAACGGAGTATATTTGTAGCAAATGGTAATTTTTGGGAGAGGCTTTGGCTCTCGAAAAGGAAAGCCTTCTCGAAACAGAGTTGATTTTTTAAAATTGATTGCTGTTTTACTTTCTTTGATAGTTTTCCACATTTTTCTATATGAAGATAGAGAAGCAGGTAGACAAAAGCTATAATTTTTTCAACCCTCCAAAAAATTACGTTGATTTTGCAACATTTTCAATAAAAAGATTTCAGAATTAACGAGCGAGTCTTTGATCAAAGGAAATAACGATAATAGTTCATACTGATTTTTTTCTCAATCAGAATGTTTCATAACAGGAGCGCTCTCGTTTCGGTAGAAATCCTTTTAGGTTTTTCGATGACAACTGAAATTGCAACTCTCTTGCATCAAATCGAACCAGTAGACGTGAATAATCATTTCCTCTGTGACGCTGAAAGTTCCTTTAGAACAAATGTTTGTGTTGGTAAGAAACGAATTCTAAAAAACAAAGTAAACACAACGATTGGAATCTCGATTCGTTTTAATTGGAGAATTCATTTACGTTACACTTGAAGAGAGCCGCAGTAATCACTTATGAATTTTCATGAAATTCATAAAATGTAAGCCCATGCAAATGGAGATAACATCATGTAAATTTATTCGAATTGATACTATGTAAATGTTATTTCATCAAACGTGTATTTTTCGTGTTTGATATAACCACGTTCAATTCTGCTCCGAGCTTTATAACATTTTAATTGCTATTGTCAAGTGGAAACTCTTGTGTGAAGTAATTATAAATACAAATAACGTTGTTTGCGTATACATGATATGTTTTCAAAATATGTTATCGATATTTTCAAATAGCATTCATGTATTCCATAAATATAAGCAGAATCTTTTTCTGACTGACATATCAATACACATTTTCGGGCAGTCAAGCGGTATTGGAAGCTCTTGGCTCCCTCCGAGCAACGTCTAAATTGGTAGCAAACTGCCAAAAAGACTCTCCTCGATAGGAAGACTTAACAGCAAGATGGCAAGGAAATGTATGGACTTCTGCCAGAGTCTTCCAGGATTGGCTAACTCCAAAGCGTTTATTCACCCCTGAAAGCTAGATACCAAACATTTCCCGTTATTTTTAGAGTGGTAGTCCCTCCCATAGAGGACGAGAGTTATTTTCATCAAATGATTTTTAGAATCAGTATCCCAATCAAGATCATTCTCTGTAGATCTGCCGATTTTCTTTAAACCAGTGTCGAATAAAGCCGTTTGACATTCCCATGGAGCTTAGATTGTTCAATATTCACAAACATTCTTCTCTGGTTTGGAGTCCATATGAATTTCTGAATACTTTCTTGTTGATCCATTCTGGATCAATAATTCAGTTACTTCGATTTTACTGATTCAACAAATTCGTCAAGGGCGGGACATTCATGACATCATCGGAAATCAGAAATTCCTTTCTTTCCTTTCATTTATTCCAGACTATATTCACACACATGAAAAATCACACTTGTTGCTATTATCATCCAGAAATTAAAGGACTTTTTTCTACGCTGGATTTGATTGTCGTTACAAAAGTTACTTACAATCCAGAGTTTACCCTATTATTTAATTATTTTTCTCTGCATGGGTTCATCAGCAATACAAGTTTCAAATATTTTGCTTGTATCGATATGATGGAGTTTGTACATTGACTAAACTGTGAGATCATACTCCAGCTGCAGAGAAGTGGAATATTTTACAGGCCTATATAATTTTTATAAAAAAAATTGTGACTCTTATCTCATTGATGTTAGCAATTTTCTTCGAACTTGGAATTGAGAATCTTCAAAAATAAAATCAATGTGTTTTTATTGCTCAATCTAAAATTGGATCATAGTGAAATATTTCACTATGTGAACATGAAAGCCAAAAATGAATTTATGATTCCTTTGATAATAACCTTCATTGATGGATGTGTCGAAGCTATTCTTTGGGTTTGTTGATCGTACCCTGCAATTTCATTCCTGACGTTTCGCCTATTCCTGCAGTAGATATTATCAAAGGATGAGGCAACCTTAGAAAGGCTACATTACAGCAGACACAACACTTTTAGAATTTTCACGATTGATAGTGGGCGACACTTTATTTGTATTGGTTGAATTGAATGCCCCATTTATGTGCGATTGAGAATAGGTAGCTAGAATTTATTTATGTTAATTTTTTCTTCATATTTTTTGAAAGTTTCTCTGTGTAGTTGAATTTTTAATGCTTTCATATTAACTCTTGAAAAGTAATTCTGAATTTTGTCCAGTAATTATGTTTCTCTGAAAAAAGGATGATGTGTGCCTTCTTTGGGTGTATGTTTGGCTGCAGGTGATTTGTGTATGGTCTATGAAATCAACAGAATAAATATGATAGACATTCAATTGATCACAATCATTAACTTTTCGAAAGCCATTGCTTATATTTTTGAGGTCAATTATCTGCTGTTTGTGAATATAGCGTGAGACAATTTATTTAACATCTGTTGAAATCTATTGCAAAGATTTTTCCTATGGAGAAACAAAAATACTAAGTGAGCACCTTCAAGAGGAAAATCTTCCTCTTGAAGATGATCACTTGGTGATCGAAACACATGTCGAGGTCTTAAAATAATGGTTTGGTGTTGGGAAAAAACAACAGTAATAATAAATTTTGAGAAACCTTTTTTTCCCACTGTATGAACCAGTATGAACTTATGATGCTAACTTGGTTAGCATTATAAGGTTAGTATCCAAATTCTACTTGTCAAATTTGTTGAGATGTTGAACTTCTGTCTTCGGAGACTTGAATTTTTGTTAACTGAAATGAACTGGCCGTTTTTCAGCCGATTACACTATTACTATATCTGAAATTGTAAGACATAAAAGGTCTGTTGAACTGGACAAAAGTTTTATATTCCGGTGGACTAAAATAATTTCTTTTCAGATTGAGAATATCAGTGATTATTTTTAAAATATACGCCAAAAACTGGAATTGTCGAATTTCGATTTTTCGCTCTACCGCATCCATTTTTAATAATATAAAAAAGATCAGAGATATTTTCAATAATCTTTCATTGTTATAATCTGATACAAACCAATTTAGACCTCTAGTATTTTTCATCGATTTTTGTAGTCACTATAATGAAAACTTCAGCTATGTTTTACAATAAACGTGCGGTATTTGTGTATTCCCGAAAAGGTAGAAACCAATACCTTAGAACTCAAAGAGACATCAATTGATATTTTCTGGAAACAACAAAAAAATTAATTGGCGCTCCGGGGCGACTTCATTGATTTCAGTGGCGCATTTGCTTTTTCAGCTGCAAGAAAACCCGGAAAAATCTGCAGCACCACATCATCTGAAGATCTGGAAACTAAAAATAGTGTAGAAAAAATTTATG
>WOGO01003523.1:0-14255 GCA_015342085.1 Leptinotarsa defecta | reverse complement strand
TACAATAGCTTTCTCAAGCATAAACTGAAAATTACTTCTAAACTTTTTACTCTAACCTATTATCTACTCGTATGCCTGATTTATAATGGAAGAATCTATCTAAAAGGTCGGGTATGAATTCACCAACTATATCAATAAATTTTTTGAAAGTACCGTGAATATACCTAACTATTTTTACCTGTAAATGAACACATACATTAATGGTGAATTCAGTTTGAGCGTTCATAATATATTAGGAGTTTTTGAATTTTTTTCCATACTCTGCAACAGGTTAAGTTTCAAACCTTTCTTAAATGGAGGGGTTTGTATTCATGGTTGAACTCATGTCCCTCTGTGATTGAATGAGTGGCATATGTGTAATTTATTTTTCCATTCTGGAAACTATATTTGTATTCCTTTATGCAGGCTTCGAACGTTCTTCCAGTTTGACGTATATAAAACATCGGACATGACCCACATGATCATTTACACCTTTGATGTGCAGAAAATCTAAAATATTTGTAGTGAGTTGGCCTGAGTAGGTTAAGGTTCTATAATTCGCATCCTCTTCTCTTCGATTTGGGTAAACATTTTTCAAAGCTTGACAAAAAGTTATACAGTCAAACTTTGAAAGAAGTTTACCCAATTCGAAGAGAATAGGATAAAAGTTATAGAACCTCGACCTACTAAGGCCAACCCACTACAAGTATTTCAGATTTTATGCACAGCAAAGGTGTAAATATTGCTTTTAAAAGTAATAACAACTTAGTCATGCACATTAAGAATAACTAAGATAAAAGTCCAATTTCAGAATAATCCGCAGTGTATAAATTATCATGTGGGTCATGTCCGATGTTTTATATAGGTCAAACTGGAAGAATGTTCAATGCCCGCATAAAGGAACATAAATATAGTTTCCGGAATAGAAAAATAAATTCCACATATGCCACTCATTCAATCACAGAGGGACATGAGTTCTACCATGAATTCAAGCACCTCCATTTCCAGAAAAAATGTTTGAAACTTAGCCTGTTGGAGAGTATGGAAATAAACGAATTCAATATCTTATGACCGATCTAACTAAATTGAATGATTAGCCATTATTGAATCTGTTCATTTCCGGGTGAAAAAAAAAAATTATTGATATACTTAATGAATTCATACTTGACCTTTCAGGTAGATTCATTCATTAAACGTCAGACATACGATTAGGTTATACTTTAGAGTATAAAATGGTTGTAATTTAGAAGTAACTTTTAGTTTATGCTTGAGAAAGCTATTGTATAGCGAAACACGTGTCGCGGTTTTTGTAAAACCCTTTATAGTGAAAATCATTGAATAAGCTGTTTTATTCGACTCCTTTGTTTGATCTTATTCGTAGTAATCCCAGATAGAAACCAAGTAAAATTAGAAAATGTAAGGATTAGTCATTAACATATCGAAAGATGCAAATGAACAAAAATTCAGTATCAGACTCTAAAATATTTTGTGAATATTTGTAGATATTGTTGATATTTCTTTAAATTTGCGAATTCATCAGTTAGGTTACCTTTCTAAGACAAACCACATACCAGAATTAGTACAAGCTATTTCTGAAGGAAATGTAGATATTAGATTTATGGCAAATCAAACTAATTTCAAATAAACAAAAAGACAGCTTTATAATGTATACATTCTTTTCAAAGAACAATAAATTTTCAAATTCAATGAAACTTTTTCTTACCATTCACTTTAGATATGTATTGATAAAACTCGAATAAAGGTGTTATTGTCTTGATATAATTTTTATCAACAATGACATTCATACGATTCTATATTTGTATTTGAACCCAATGTAAGTGCGGATCTGCCCACGGTGGCGATAACCCCCTACTTATTCGTATGCCATTGCTATCTACTTAAAAAAATATGTTTCTCCGTTAATCATCTGTCGTCCCCCTACGAACGACAACCCTCAGAAGTCTAAACTTGTGCTAGCTAAGAATTAACGAGGTCTTGCCTTTTAAAGTGTGATTCCTAACTCGGTATGGACGATAGCACGTGAAAATCGATCGTTCAGCCTGGGGCTTGAACCATCGACCAACATGGCGATCGATTCGAATGAGTGAAAAAAGCACCCACGTCAAACCGACCGGCTACCGACCGACTTCCATGTCAGAAATGCATTTAAAAAAAAACGCCGTTGAAATAACAAACCATACAGAAATTATATTTCAGAATAGTGACATTCGAGAATTTCAAATTCATATTCTACTTCGACTTCGACTGGAAGTATCTCTATTATCATATCTGAGTCAGCTTGTGAAATTAAAAGCATAGGGGAATTATTCCCGAGAAGATCCAAATCATCACAAATATATTTTTGATAGATTTTTTTGAGAACTTTGTTTTATAGTGAAATGCAAAAATCTTTACAACTTTTGTTAGGCTGAACAAAGGGATATGCGCATGCTAATTCCGACATAGAATACCTATCTGAGATTTATATTCCATCTTATCAGACCATATTGAACAAAATAACATATTCAAATTGAAAATAACGTCAACTATTTTCTTTAAATTAATTGTTCATACATGTGTAAATATTTGTATACTACTTACCTGTATTTGGGTGTATTTTTCTGGTGAATTCAATTAATTCAATTCTGAAATAAATATTTACCTATTTCTATTTAGCATATTTCATCAATGAGGTGGATGAAAAATCATTACGAGATATTTCGTGACTTCATTAGAGAAAAATTAAGTAACTACACGTGACTGACTCAAGATAAGTGATTTTCGCCCTATTCTTTATGATGATAGGTGTTTCGTTTCCAATCCCCATGTCGTTCTTTTTCTTATCATCATGATTCACGCTACCTCATTATCCTACGTTTTATTGGTTCTCTCCCTCGATAATTTGGTATTCCTCTTTGCTGACGCAAATTTCTTCGTTTGTCTGCCATCATCCATTCTCCTTCAGTATCCAAAATACTCGTTTCATTTCAATTCCTTCTTTACTGCATTGTTATAAAAAAATTCTTTCGTTTTGTTACATCTTTCACTGCTTTGAAATATTTCAACATCATAGCTCAAACTTTTCTGCATTGAAAGAGTGTCCGGTTTTCACTTTCAAAAATTGATGTGGACGTGCATATTGTTTTGTATATGGTCGAGTTAGTTTTTTTGATATGAAGTATAGTTTTTAAATTATGTATCGTTGAATACTATTTTTGAGAAACTTGTTTTCATCTGAGTTAATTGAAGCATCATGAGACGGAAACAATAAATTGTTTGATTAAAATAACCTTATCATGTGCCTTTCACAAATCAGTTTCGAGTTTAAATCGATCTGAAATGATTTTTAATCAATATGAACCTCTGACAGTGGTATCTTATGAAACAATTATGAATATTTATAATATATTTGGATTATCCTTTTATGTGATATAATTGAATCATGCTTTTATGTTATTTCCAGTATCAGTTCAAATATGCCTCCATTTTTGTTCCAAAGATGGCAAACTCCTGTAAATAACCCTCAATCCTTTTTCAGAATTGAGTATATTATAGTGAGTTATCATTACGAAAACTTTATTGCATATTATTATAATTAGTGAACTTTCGAGTTCAGATAATATTCAGCCTATTAGCATATTAGCATAATTTGTCATGTACTGAATTTATTAAGAAATAAAAATAATGAGCAAAGACAGAGCTGAATTTGGAATTGGTTCAAAATCATTAAACATTTCTCTTTATTTTTTCTTTCTATCATGTATTGAAAAGTGAGTTTTTTCCTTTCAGCTATCAACGCCCACTTCTTTCTGAACAATTCTTGATTTACTCGTGTTTCAGAAATCACCTCTTTTACGTCTCTGAGGTCATAGCGTGTCTTAACAATGCTCACAATATGGGGTGGAATTGATTAATATTCCGTACTCACGTTAGCTGTTACCGAAATGAAATTTACATGAGTTATTTTAATGACTAAGATAATCGTCACAAGTCAGGCGTTTAATAAATTAATTGGACGTAGGCTCTGTCGCTTGACATGTAATCCTAACACAGGGAAGGGCTTGGGGTTGTACCAAATTTAAAATTCCGGTTTCCATATAATTTCTTTCAAAATATGGGGTCTTTCGCGTCATTGTAATGAGAAAAGCGTCTGAACGTTTCCATCCTGGTCATGTTGTTAGTATTTTTGCCTTAGAAAGTATCCTGCAAATAAGAAAAATTATTATCTGAGTGAAAACATGTTGTGTACCTAAGGATGACAATGAACGTGTAAATATTCATTCAACTCGATTGCAATCAGATTTTATTTTAGTCAGTTGAGTCCGTTTATACTCAGTTGAGGATAAATAGTTTTAGAAATGAATGAACACGTCTAAATTATTCATGATCGAACATTCATATTTTTAGGAATTCTCATTGTTTCACATTCAAGTATAACAATTAGAGTTTACATAGTGAATCAAATAATAACTTCAAAATACAAAACTCGCTTTGAATGTTGATCAATCAGTTGCTGAAACTTTACTATACATGACACAAGTATGGACTGTATTATATCACATTTGTTTATGAGTTTCACTTGCGTGAATGTTTTCATAGTTCACAATGAAGTCATCGTTAAACTTGTAGGATGGTTCTGAAAGGCATATAAATATTCAAGCACCTTTTCTGTCAGTAATAAACACGTTTTCAACAACAAGAGTCAATATCAAAAACAAATGTAGAGTAATCTATGTTATATTTTGAACTACCTATACTACTAGAAAATTTAGAACCATCATTCACAAGGATAGAGAATAGCAAGCTGTATTCTCAATATTTCCATGAAGTTCATGAAAATAAATTGGACGAGAGAATTATGGGCAGTGAGTTCATAAATAGAAAAGTAACAAAGACGTCAGAAGTTATTCAATCGGAAGACCTGCTATGGTATTTTCTAATTACCTCCAAAGTTAACTTCGAAGAGCAGTTTACTGTATTCAATCAACTTCAAGAAGCACTTTCATTCTCAATGAAGAGAGATTTTTCCAACTGCTACTTGAGTAATATATAAACATAATTCATTGAGAACTAATTAACTTTAATTTTCATCCAAAGGGTTATTCTGTTTCTTGAATGTTCATTTAGGTAATATATTTTGTTTTCAAATTGATACCAGTGGAAAGTACTAAATGTTCATTATAAATGCAAAACGTCAACAGAGTGCTCGAATAAAATTTTGTGGTTGTGTTATGCTTTGTCACAGCTGGTATAGGCGGATTCATGTTTCTTTACCAGGCCAACCTTATTTTTGTATTGTAACCTGGTGGTTATCAGCAGATTTCATTAGCGTTCGTGTTGTTTTAAAGCCTACGGTAGCTTGCATTTGGGTATTTTGTTGGGTATTTGATTGGAAACACTTGTTGAAACCAGTGAATATAATCATTCATTTATGTACTGTCAATATTGTTTTAACATTCCAAATTGAATTATTCAGATGACAATGAATGGATACGCTCATTCGAGAAAATATTATTATCATCAGAAAAATCCGGTAAATCTTCAACGAATGTTGAATCGAAGATTCTACAATTTCCTCAACCAAATGGTCTAATTTCCACATGTTGTCCTGATTTTTTATAACATGCTCAAAATATATTCGCCATTTCGTGAAATCAATAATTATTGAGGATTCCTCATAGACTATTTTGATATCTTTCATTTCAAATGTGTTTTTTCTTGCAACGAAACCGTTCATTTAAGTTCAGACGAATTTAATGGGATTAGGCTCACAATTATAAGGAGGCAGATGGGAAATAAAAAAATTACGCTTGTGAGCCATCTTGTCGACTACATATTTCGTGAAACGAGCTTCATTTGAAAATACTATTGGCTATAATTTTTTTTTCATCCATACTTTCTCCGAATGGTATGTTTTTTGTCGAAGCCTCTCGATGATATCCGCTTTCTCCATGCATTACTCGATATTCCCTAAAATTTTTCTGGAATGATAACTTGCATCACCTTTCTCTATCACAGTGCAATGGGGTCCAGCATTTACTGAAAATGTTCTTCAAACACATCACTATTCGTGGCCCTCATCAAAAGCATGAACACTTCCAATGTAAGGTGTGGAATTGAAAAAATCTAATGATCATTAATACGAGTGTTCTATATTCAGTTTCCTACTGAAAAAATACAGTAACTAGAAAAATATGTCAACCACACAAGTAATAAATAGCTTGAATCATCGAATTATGTCACCTATAGAGAAATTCTCAAAACTAACACAACTGTCAAGGACGTCTGCCCTCACGGGTCTGCCCACGTTCGTGTTGTATTCTCGGCGATGGCGCTTCATTGTCTAGATCGCTCCTCTACCTCCGCGCATCGTCCCCCGTAGTCTTACAGTAGACGCGACGCGTAATGGCTTAGTGCGTTGTATCAAGTTAATCGTATCGTGATAACTTTTGAACGATTTGTCAAAATTACTCAAAAACGACCATTGTATCAATTTTTATAAGGATTCAACAGATATTCTGAAATTAAAATTGTATAAATAGTATCAAATTAAATTACATTTGTGGCTCAGTAATTTGCATATAGTGGCTACCACATAAGAGGTAGATTGTATATGCTATCACGGGCTTTTATTCAGTACTATTTGAGATGAACAGTTATACGGTACATTATCTGCATTTAACTCCAACGGTATAGGCAGCGCACGCCAAGAGAGCTCTCAAGGAGCAAGAAGTTGCCCAATTCCTCTTATAAGGAAAAAAAAACGTTTCGCATAAAGTCTGTGGGCATATTTGAAGACTGGCTATAAATCAAATTATCTAAAGTAACAATTCATTCAGGCCAGTCTCAACTCCCTACACTGTAGTTTGATTCAGTGACACATATCAGAAAACAACGGCCTCAACGAATTGTTCCTTTAGATGATTTGATTTATAGCCAGTCTTCAAGTATGCCCACTGACTATATGTGGAAAGTTTTTTTCCATATACGAGAAATTAAACACATTTTGGATATGCGGTTGGATACTTCTTCCACAGGCAGAAGGGGCGATGACTTTATGTTGATGATAGATTCTATCTTGCACTGATGAGTGACCAAATAGTCCGCAACCGGTCTGCAAGTGTGTTCCAATAATTCAAAATCTATTGAGACAGTTGTATCGCCGAAAGCATATGCAGGAAGGATCCTACACTGACACTTGTCGGATATAATCCAACGCCCTTCTTGGTATTAGACCGGGGAGTAGTTGTTTTCTGATAGGTGTCACTCCATCAACCTACAGTGGAGGGAGTTGAGACTGGCCTGAACGAATTATCCCTTTAGATGATTTGATTTAGGCGTGAGAGAGCCACTAACATATCCATCCTCACAAACTTCCAAATTCATATCAGTATAGATAGATATTATTCTTATTATTATTATGAAAAGTATATTGGACAATAGTCATATTGTGTACTAAAAAATAATCTCACTGAATTACTAGTCATGAATGATGTTTCCAAAAGTTATACCGTTATTCACAGTAGACATTTCTTGTACAACTTACTTGGAGAATTTGAAATATCTAGTGATTTATAAGTCAGACAAGCTTTTTCTTTAACCAAAAAATAACTTTCTTGTAATATTCTTTGGCAAACAGAAATGGGATGGTGGAATGTGGCTAATACCTTCGCTAAGTCAGAATGCTGGTAACGAAACCGGTCATAGTTTGTATGATGTTGAATTTTATATAGAAGTTTCCGGAAAGTTGAGCTATAAAACAATACTTATCGTTCAACCACCTGAGCTTCTCAGAATCACCCGAATTCACCAAAAATAAATATCCCAAAAGTGACGCCGAATGAATTATTACATTAATGTGGGTTTTCCGAGACTGGAGATATTTTCGACGATCCCGAATTTTATTGGGAATGGAGGTTGTAAAGATGAAGTTCGAGTGAAAATGTGACAGATTTAATACTGTAACAAATTTCATAGCTCCCGTTACATTTCATTCCACTTTTACCAGCAAGATTACAAATATCTTTCCGGATATAATAGAATTTCATTCTTTCGCTGAAAGACTTAATGCCAAGAGGTGGAGTGGTTGAGTTCAACAGGATTATACTTTTTCTCATTCGTTGAATGTTTCCGTCTCTTCATATTGAATTTGAAGCGGAGAATTATATTATTCACAGGTAATTTACAGGTAATGAGTAAATAACTGAAAAATGTCTGAAAATAATTTTCATTCGTGATGTCTGATCTGAAAGTACATACTGTTGTTGTTAATATTTATATTGGTAGTTCGAAATCAATAACCTGCCTCATATGATTTTTGAATCATTTCTTTTGAAATGCACATAATTTGACGATGTTATACGGTGGTTCTTCCCTGCGAGTTTTCATCACGAAAACAATCCACTATATAGATAAATATTTTTCAATTCAAAGCCCGCAATAGCATATGTTTATCTTTATCAGATAGCTCGCTAGACAAAAATTTTTATATAATCTTCTGAAGGCGTCAACTTGGTTTGTCAAATGCGCTTCGTGAAAAGTGCTGCAATTTAATGTTTAGAACAATACTCATTTTGGAATCATGTTTACTGTCTACACTATACAACTCAGATGTTTCATTATTAATCAATACCAACTGGGGACCCGGCTTCGCTGAGAGAGTTGATATTGAGACTGTGTGATAGTTGAAATAAAATAAAAAGTCATTATGAGAAGTTCTAATCGAGACATTTATTGAAAGAATTTGGTAATATGTTTCGTAATATTATGGGTAGCTCTGATGACGTTTTTCTGAAGGGCAAACGTTCCAGCCTTCATATTTTCAATAGCACGCCCTTCAAGTAAAAACGAAAACCTTTTTCTTGGAGGGAGTTTAGAGGGCTACTGCAACAACTATTCCCTTGATCGTTTCACAATTATTTGGGATATTTCAGGATGTTCCAGAACGTTCCAGTCTGTTCTCGAATATTCCAGATTTCATCTGGATATTCTGTACCGTAAAATCTAATAATATGAAAAAACTATGCTTTTGCATATTGGAATATTGTAATGAATCACTTACAAATGAAAATCGATAGTTTTTTCGTTTCTCGTGAGAGAAAGAATGATATTTTCAAACACAATACTGATAATCTCTTCCTTTTTTTATTTCTTATTCCTAAACTTTATTTGTATGTTCAGTATATGAATTAGCTAACATTTCTGATTCAAACTTGAGTTTTTATTCATTTCCACAATGATCACAAAACTTTTAAAACGTGAGTAAATATGAATATATGAAACGAACAAATTTTTGGAATTTTTTTCATATCTTACCCCTCTCATCAATTTGAACGTATAACAAAAATTTATCGACTTTCATTATTTCACCTTCATTTTTTAATAAAGCTGAGACGAAAGGAAATTCAATTATGAAGCTGAAAGATTGAGTATTATTAACCACACGAGGTATACTCCTAAAATTTCCGCCAAGCGAAAATCTAATCTGAATGAAACATTTCTCCGAGTATTCGTCTGCAAATCAAGAATTCCTTTGAAGAACAGATCTATTAAAAATTATTCATTTCGATACCGAAAACAATGAGAGTATTCCTGATACTCCGCTCCTTATATTAAATTCATTGAGATTTTGCACAAAAGACCGTATCTTTTCACTGGGAATAATAAACAGTCATAATAAAACGTGTTTACGTGCTTTGGTTTGCTGAAATCGTAACCAGAACAATCCGAAAGTATTTCAAATGTTTTCATTTCAATGAATGGGAATTCTTGGTTGAAAAATGATTATCTTCTTTTGAAAGAACATACAATGATTTCCGTTATCGATTTATACTTCCATATAATGAACATTGGAAAAATATTCTTGAAATATTCCATGTTATGGCAAATATCGAACTGTATTTCGAATAGAATAATTTACAAACTTAAAATATTTCATAGTATTTACTATTATTGAAAATAATAGCAAGACTAACCGATAGCGAAGCATAACCACAACATTTTCAGTGTTTTGGAATATACACAAAAATACGTTTCCTGAAGAAGGTATTCAATATTTTATTGTTCAGTTTTGTGAGCAGGAAGCGATTGCTCACAGTAGGTTCTAGGACAGAAAATTTTCAAGGTGTGTAAAAAAAATTCAAATGTGTTTATTTTGAAATCATTTATTTTTCTTGCACATCAACGGTCTAAATTCAGTTTGTCAATTGTTTTTGTTACATCTCATCGACTTTTTGTCCTTAATATCTATCTCAAACTCGGCACAGCATTAAATTTTTTTGAAAACTCAAATTAGTACCTTCCAAATATTTCCACTGTTCTTCAATGTGTTAATGCATCCTTGTTCATTGAAAGTGTACCATTCGGTGCCTCGGTGAAGAGATGCGAAACATATTTCCTCAACAGAAATTTATAAATCTTCATTGATTTTTTTGTGATTAACGATGTTAATAATCACATTTTCGTTGAATGTTTTTTTTTTTTCAATGAAAATTTGGACCATTCGGAACTTTGATATGAAATTATGATTCCACACGGTTCTCTGCTATACATTTTAGTGATTTGTTATAACTTTTTTGTGGGCATCTCTATATTTTCCTCGTAGCGTTTTTGTTGCTCTCTCTGCTTCTTCATTCTGATTCTTGTATCATTTCTCTTATCATTTGGTCCAAATATCATTTCACATAATGCCAGTTAGCCAAGTTGAAAAGATATTTTTCCGTTAACCTGCTATCGCACCCCTACGAACGACAGCCCTCTGAAGTCTAAACTTGTGCGAGCTAAGGACTAACGGGTTCTTACCTTTTAAAGTGTGGTTCCTAACACGGGTTGGATGATAGCAAGTGAAAATCGAGCATTCAGCCTGGGACATGAACTATCGACTCACACATCGGCCGATTGATCATTGAATACATTCATTTTTTTGGGAAAGAATACATTATCATTCTTTGTTTTTGCAAACAGAAAAAAAAATTAACAATAACAATTTGTTTGTGATTACCAATATCCTTAGTGAATTATACAAGTTTGTACTCCCATTGTTTCGAATGGTGTTAACAGTTTCAAAATCTGTTGAGCTGTTGAATGAAATCAAATTGAATTGAATGATGAAAATAATTAGACTGAAGTATTCGGTTGAGTTGATCTAAAATAACAAGAAAAATGAGCAAAAAAATTATAATGTGAAAAAATGTTTTCTTGATTTATTTTGAATTATTATCGTTTTTACTCATTTTTTGGTAGTTCTTCAAGATGTTTCAGATCTCATCATTTGATTCAATTTATTCAATTTGTCTTCCATAGATTTTATTTTAGACAATGAAATTTCGGCTACGTAAAGCTAATAATCATAACTCATTGATACAGTTTATTGAATGATTTTCATTATAATGGGTTTTAAAAAATCGCGACACGTATTTCGCTATACAATAACTTTCAAGCGTAAAGTAATATTTTAGGCTAGACCCTCAACCGTAAAATGATATTTTACGATTGAGAAAGCTATTGTATACCGAAGTACGTGTCGCGGTTTTTGTAAAACCCTTTATGGAGTTCATCATACGATGAACTGTATTAATGAGTTTTAATATGGATTTTCATCAAGTATCGGCCAGTTCTATTCAATTGTTGATAATCATGTAACATTTTGTTTACAAAAAAATAAAAGAAAAACAGAATTATTTTTCTGCAGGACAATGCATAGCTACTTTTATATATTTTTTTCACTCTCTGAAAATTGAGAAAATGTATGTTGATAATGTTTTTATTAAATGAAAAATTTTTTTTTGCCGCTGTGTTATCATTTTTCAACTATCCACCGAGTACTTTCTTTTATTTCTTTCTATTCATATTCTGTGGAATTTTCGTGAATGTTCCACTCTTCAATAATTTGAAGATATATGCAAAAATGAACTGGATAACTATTTGTTTGCGCAACTTGGCTGAAATCACAAATTACTCTGGGTGAAATTACGAATAGGATGATGTCTCATTCATAGGTTTTTGTTGAGGAATTCGCATTTTGCGAAATGACATGAATAAACTAGAAAAAACTATAATTTTTCCGTAAAATTAGTAAATACGGCAATAGCTTACTTGCTTATATTTCAATGATCTATTATATATATTTCGGCGAAACTTATAATTTTAAAATTAATATCACTTCTTCATGTCCAGAATTAATAGTCGTCTAGTGTGATATTTCAAGTCGTTCTTTTTTTTTATTTTTTTTTTCAAATGCATGTAATCATAAATTCTATTTTACATTCACATAGGATTACCACTTATCATACTCACAATCGTAAATCGTGGTATTTTTCATGATCCCCCTATTCAAAAAGGTTGTTAGCTGAGATGAAGCTTGTCTCTAGAGTACAATTTTGCGTGAAAGGAAACCCTAAGCTGATATAAAATTTTGTGTTCTTATCGTTCATAGTATCTTTTCATATACATTAGAGAGTGAACTTCACTTTCAAGAACTACCCTAACACATTTCGTAAAAGATTAAAATAACTCCAAGCGAAGTCAGTATTTCGGATCATGACTTTACAATAAAAAATCTAACTGTTCAGTATGCAATAGAAGAGCGTTAACGACTTGGATTATCGATTTATTGAAGTTCTTGGTTCTTCCGGAAGTTCGGCACTCAACTCTAGCAGCCACTTCTTGGAAGTTTACCGAAACGGTCATTTTGTTTCAGTGACTGATAAAATAGACAATTATTCCCATTCAGATGTTAGAATAACGTTGATATTATGCTGTGCATTGCACTGTCTGATAGACTCAAATGGGTTTCAAAGTATTACATTTTTAGTGTTGTGAAGAAAATTTGGTGGGTCGAACCACACATGAATGTACCAGGACTGTGTGGAAATCAGAAGAAATTCACTTGGCTATCAAATTAAATGAGCAACCGAATGTTTCGTTCATCTGAAATATAGTGGATTGATTTTGTATTGTAATAAGATTTCATGAGTCATATTTTTATTCACAATTCCATTTCGTTATCTTCATGGTTGAGTACCTTACTTTCACCTATTCTTTTTTTTTAGTGGAGTCAACGTAACGACGTCCAGGTTTGACTTTCCCGAATGAAACCTCAATAGCTTTCTTATCCTTTTGAAGATTTGCTTCATATAAGTAGAAAATTAAAACTAGTCAGATTCAGAACTTGGGAAGCATTAAGTGTATCTGAGGACAGTGCTATCTTATTCAAAATAACTAGTTTACAGCCAATTTACGACTGTAATGCCAAAGACAGTTCTTTGTTAATTTTTGGTCCCTAAATGCCCAAATGATAGTAAAAATTTCCTAGCACGTAACATTTTTGAGTTACGATTTTTTCACAAAAATTTAATAAACACGACATTTCAAATTTGCTTTTCCACTGAATTGAAAAAATTGTTTAAAATATGGCAACACAGCTTCTAAAACAAGTTTAAAAGCCGTTCTACTCCATATTGGTAATAAAAGACCCTCTATTCCTCTTGCACATGTAGTTGCCATGAAGGAAACACACGAAAGTATGTCATTTATTCTAAATGCAATAATTATAATACATATAAGTGGCAAATATGTGGTGACCTGAAAGTCATGGAACTAATACTAGGTCATCAGAGCAGATTTATGGAGTTTTGCTGTTGTCTTTGCCTTAGAAACAGTAGGGCAACACATAGCCATTATCAAGTTAAAGAATGGCCTTAGAGAGATAAATATATTCCAGGCCAAGCTAACGTGAAGAATATAACCCATGTTAATCCTTAAAACGTTTTGTTACCTCCATTACACATTAGGCTGGGGTTAATGGTACATTTTGTGAAAGCATTAGAAAAAGAAGGTGATGCGTATGAATATCTTAAAAACGTTTTTCAAAAATTTAGTGATGCAAAGCTCGAGGAAGGTATATTTGTTGGACCACAAATTAGAAAACTACTAAGTGATCAACAGTTTGATAAAAAATTAAGTAATGCTGAATTAGCTTTATGGAGTTCTTTCAAAAGAATTGTTTCGGAGTTTTTAGGGAACAAGAAACACTTATAGAAGAACTACCTACTTGAAAACTACTGCAGAATGGAATGTCGCATGTCTCACAAAATCCATTTCTTGCACCCCCATTTGAATTTTTTCCCAGAAAATTTGGGTACTGTCAGTGACGAACAAGGGGAAAAGTACCCCCTGGACATACTGACAATGGGGCAACGTTACGAAGGCAGATGGAATGCAACAATAATGGGGGATTAGTGTTGGAGCCTATGAGGGAAAACGATTGAACATATGAA
>WOGO01003522.1:0-14258 GCA_015342085.1 Leptinotarsa defecta | reverse complement strand
CATTTTGAATATTGCCCTACATTACTATACTGCTTTGATCTGAATAAAATATCCCAATTACAAAAGCTACAAAATCGAGCAATGAGAATAGTATTGCAATGTAGTAGGTCAACTCCTATATCATTGATGCTGGAAACTTTACAGTTATTTACTGTGGAGCGAAGACTGACTTACTTAACTATGATCTATATCTATAAAATGATACATGAACTGACTCCAACATACATGGGTAAGTTTATTATAACTGTAAACCAAATCCACACATACAATACTAGAGGCCAGAATCATTTATATGTAAACAGAGTATTTTTTAAAGGATTCATTCAATACAATAGTTTACCACAATATGTTAAAGAGTCAACAAGTATAGCAGAATTCAAACATAATTTGATTTTGTATTATAATCAAAAAAAAAACCCACCATTATTCTATACTGTATTTAACTTTATATATGTGTATGTATATATGTTTGTGTATATATATGCGCGTGTGTACATGTGTATATATGTGTGTATGTGTATATTGATACTCAAATTTATTATATATCTTTATACTTACATTTATTATAAGTTATATTTATTGCAAAATAGGTGTGTTAACTATTTTTTGTTTTTTGTAAATTAGGGTTGTCCTACTTAAATGAATAAATCAATCAATCAAAGTGTTCTGTTAGACAGAGTATTCGAAGACTAGGGATATTTTCTAGGAAATCAATAAGTTCACTCACACTATTATAGACACATTAAATATTTTCATGTATTATTGTTATTCTCCTTGTTGCATTAATGTTCTCACTCTTATTTCTAGACGCTGGTATTTTCTAAAGTTAAGTCTCTTAAATGCCACTCTCTTGGCCAAGTGGAACGTTTATGAATCTCATCCTTCAGTTCAAAATCAATTCAACACATTGAACAATTATTTTTATCATCACTTGTAAGGAATTCCTTTACATTTATGTTTGCATTTTTGAAAACTTCTATCAGTTATTCTATCAGCTGTAATATGACGATTTATTTTATATAAATATAATGAGACTTTTCCCTGGACACCAAAGCCTGTATGAAAATCATTGGAACCATAATGCTTTTTCAGTGGTCTCTCATATATGAATTTTGCGAAGCTATCGTTCCTATTTTGTAACATGTTATCCTGATGAATATTTACAATTGCTTGGTTCCAGATTTTTAAAATCGAACATACCTATTATATTATAATGTCCACTAGAGTTCAAATCTGGCTACTCCTGAAACAACAATTAGAGCTTTGCCTTTTGCTTGCACTTCTTTATGGTTAAGTTTTGTACAGAGCTCTTAGCAACGTTAAATTTTCAAGTCCAACAAAGAAATTCAAGTAATACTAAAATCATTTCTTCATTAGACAAATCATACTTATGAGAATCATTATCCTCTTTTGCTATGTTTACCTAATAATATTACAACTTCAAGAAACATTAAGGAAAAATAAATTCCTAATTTGGTGCTTCAATGTATGCTTCATATTTTGCTTTCAAGTCCATATTAAGCATTAATTTTAAGATAGCATTTTTACTTCTTGTTTAGCCTGTTATCTTTTTTTCTGATTGACTTAGTCGTTAATTGATGAAGATCTGTAGTAATTTCACAAACTTCGCCTAACGATTTGATGTTCACTTTATTTTCAAAAATATCATGACATGTTTCGCTAACATAGTAGCTTTTTTGTAATGTAATTCACACGTCATATTTTTGAAAATGAATTTTGTGAAGATCAAATCAGCAGGTGTAGTTTGTGAAATAACTTTATTGTGTTGAAGGGGTGAACCCTTTCAAATAAGTAAATATATCAATAACAAAAAAAAAATCTCCCTCATCAATACTCACCCCCCCTGCGTGTAAACTGGAAAATAATGAAGCAAATGCCCCTAAACCAGGGGAAATACCAGCAGTATTCGAATCAGTGGAAACGTTAGAGGTTCTTTGAGCAGAATCATTGTTCGATCTGTGCCTCTCCAATATTTCATTCAATACATTGAAAGTATCCTGATTCGGTGTTGCCCTAGCTTCGTTCAGTGAACTCAAAAAATCATGTATCCCAGGCCTTTCACCACTTTCCTGTCTCGGCGCATTAGCCTGTGGTGGATTCGTAGATGTTGGTACGGCTGCCATCTGCAAATGTCTCCTGCGCCTCGAAATGTGATGTGAGTTACATGGTAAGAAGGGATCGAAACCGCCCTGCATCGCTTGTTGGGCTAAATGCACGTGAGGCCGAGGAGTGGGAAGGGTATGGGTGGCCGTCGTGGAATAGGTTTGTGTGTTACCACGTGCCTGTGAGTTTTGACCAGAGGGCGATTGTGATCCCTGAGAAGCGCCACTTTGTTGTGTGGATTCCGTAGAAGCTATATTAATTGCGATTGGCGCGGAACCACTTGAAGGAGTGAAAGTAGTTGGAATGTTGCGACTTATTATCTGACCTGCCATTTGCATTAAAGACTGTAAGAATTCTGGGGGTGGACCATTTAGCGCTCCTCTCAGCACTGAAATGAATACATACTTGATAAATCAGCGAACTGTCGAATCATTTAAATTTCAACAATTCATCTGTTTGAATACAGAAAATTAAGTCAATTCGACATATTTCTAAAAAAGATACAACAATGTAGATTAGAAAAAGGTACAATTGTACGTAAAGTGTCTTCATATATAGTTTGATTCAGAAACGTTCTTCACATATTTTGGTAGGGAATTGTTTTAGTATAGAATCAATAAATTCGTAGAAAGATATATTTAGTTATTTTCTGCGTTTTTGGAAAGAAATTCAATATCGGTCACTCAAGAAGTTAATGACCACATCATGGAATGCAACCAATGCAGCAGGCAGGGAAAATTTTAACACCAAATTTTCAACTTCAGTGGCCAACTCAATTAACTCAGAAGCTGCTCGAGAGTGTACACCTATGAGTACATTCATAGTACATTCCCCGAGGATATATCTCTGAAGCATGAAGCTTATATGTGATGGAATTGGCAGATACTTGATGAGTATGTGTGATTGATTACTTGTTTATTTTGTGGTAATTCATAATCACTTTAATAAAATGAATGAAAACACTTTTGTCTAATTACCACTAGTTGATTTTACTTATACGACCGGTTTCGGGTGTGACCTGTGTGAAATTTTTACAGAACAGTTTTACAAAAACACACCACGTGTTTTGCTATACAATATGGCAAAACACATATTACGTTTTTGTAAAACTGTTTAGTGAAAATCTGTGTTTCTTCAATACATAAAACTCATATCAATGACACATTGAACTCCGCCTCTCCAGGTACGTGTTAAAATTGGATAAATGCTAACTGGTCTCATTTCGAGGGAGATTTCAAGTACTTTTGTTTGTTTAATATGCCAAAGCGTCATAAAAGTGTTGGTGAACTTACTTTATACATTTTTGACTATTTTACTAAAAAAAAATAAAGTTAGTTCTTTACTGAAGCTTTTAGAATGAGTGAATCTAAATAAAAAATGTGTTAACTCCACAAAGGTCTGAAGTTGTGAGAGAACCAAAAAGAAAAAAACCAAAACTCAATTGTTTGGAATCCCTAGAAATTCATCAGCATTAGCATTGCAAATGTAACCTGCTAAATGACCAAATCAATCTAATCTATTCGCCAGTTTTCAGATTAGCATATCCACATTATCACAGGTAAGAAAAATCAGGTACTCAGTTAAGTTGAGGACCGTCTGTTATTACCTACAGTGGTGTATAGATACATAAGAGTTAACACTGTTGATTATTTCAGTTTATTGTTTCAGTTTGAAAATGTCCTTATAGGATAAAACTGCAGTAAAGTTAGTTACAAATACAAGTGATAAGAAAACATACGAAGTTTCATCTCTCATTTTTCAACTTACAATTAATTTTTTATCATTTATTGTTTCAGTTTGAAAATGTCCTTATAGGACAAAACTGAAGTAAAGTTAGTTACAAATACAAGTGTTAAAAAACATAGGAAGTTTTATCTTCTCATTTTTCAATATACAAATAATTTTTTATCACTCACTTTCCATGGAGGATCCAAAAAAAGGAAATATGTATTTCCGCAAGTCTAGGCTGACGTTTTATGGCTCAGAGATGAATCCTCAACGAATATACTGCACTGCAGTAGAGATCAAAACTTCCACAGTTTGATAGTTACAAAAAATTAATTACAAGGGATAATTAAGTTTCCAAATGAAACTTGTATATTCGGGAGCTAGATTATGTAACATTGAAATATCCCCCACAGTTTTAAAAAAGCAATAATACTCCCGATCGGGATTCGTCTGAGAGAAATTGATATATAACAAAAAATAACATGCAACTGGGAGTTAACAAGACAACATGACACTTACAATTATTTGCCTGATTAGAACCAACAAGCGTAGTCTCCAAAGAATCAATTGTAATACCTTCTGGTGTAACTTCCATGAACAACTCGACGTTAGGATTGCCGAAATTAATCGCTGCTCCTTGGGCATTTGCCAAATTGCCTCCATTCGCTGAGTTCGCAGTTGCATTGCTCGCGCCACTCGCCGGAGTAGTTCCAACAACAGGTTCAGTATTCCCGCTGCTACTGTTCATATTTTGTGGTCTCGTAGTAGCCGTGGCAGATCTCATAGCACGAATCTCAACAGGGAATGACTGAACTCTCATATGAGCACCCGGCATAAACGGTAGACCTACGAAACCAGGTTGAACGGATATCATTGGAGCACCGCCCGGAGCGTTCAAATTTGGTGTTGAAGAAGCTGTTGTAGTCGTAGTTGTGGTATTTGCCTCGGTGGTTGTTGCGTTGATTGTTTGATTGGCATTTGCAGCAGGAGGACGATCGGCAGACAGGTTGATCTGAGTCTGAATGATAGTACATTATGATCTTATATAAAATGGCGATTGCAATGCTTACCTCTACTTGTACGGGAATTCCAGTTTGAACTACCGCTGAGTGTTGGATGAGAATTGGGCGACATAGGAGAGGTCGAGGCGGAGGCGTACGAACTCGTATTATAATGTCGCTCAGAGAATGATAAGCGTGACCCAAATAGTGCATAACTTCTGATACACGATTCAACATGGTTTGAGTTTGTCGTTGAAGATTCTGTAAAAAAAATCAAACAAAAACCAATCAACGTATATGCATATTTTCTTGAAAACTGAAACAAATTTTATTGCACAAGTTACAATACCCAAGTTAACAACACCTTATTTCAAAATCAAAAAATCAGATACTGAATTACAAATTGCAACTGAGAATAGCTTAAAAGGGGTAAATTTTATATAAAACGACAAACAACAAAGAGCGACACTAAAACATATACTACCTTAAACTATACACTAAAACATTGAAGCACAGTATTCCGTAATTGTGTTTTAAAATGATGCAAGGAGATGTTAAACATCTCAAGATCAACGTTACTATGGGCTAATCGTAAGATTCTTGGAATGCAGCTATTGAATGTGTGGTTCAAACGATAAAATGGTATATAAAATGTTTGTTGCTGTCGAGTTGAGAAGTTTTGAACATGTAGATAATTTTTTTCTAGGAGTTCGGCACAACTGAATTAGCCATTAATAATATTGAAAAGTAGTGTCAGGTCTCACAGTTTCCTCCTAGTTTTCAGGGAGGACATGCTCAGAGATTACAGTAGCAACTCAAAGTCGCAACAAACACCAGATTTATATGCTATGTATCTTAGGAAGTTGTGTTGGACATTTTCGATGTTCTCAATATAAGTTACACAATGAGGGGACCAGACAGAAGAACAATACTCCAGGTGTGGGCGGACCAGTGAACAATAAAGGGCTTTAATAGCAGTTGGTCAGTGAATTCGTGGGTTAGCTGTTTGATAAACCCTAGCATTTTCATGGATTTATGGATAACCGTGGGTATATGTAGATTGAAGCTCAAAGTGGGATCAAGAACAACCCCAAAGTTTTTTATTTGTTTAACAGACTCCAAGACATGACCATTTCAAGTGTAATCAAAAGTGGTAGAAGGTACATGGGATTGATGACATGGCACTTTGTGGCATTCAAGTCCCTTTCATTTGGAAGATCCCCAAAGTATGCACCATATGGGAAACTTTTTTATTAAGGGTTTTTCGACAAAAAGTTATACTTGATAAAAGTTTATGCATCTCCTAAAACTAAACATGCACCAACAAAATATAGGACAACGTACGTAATATACGAGGAGCCTTCAAATATTTGATTTTGTGACAAGAGTAAAGTACTTTTATTTTTAAAAATCTTGGAAAATGTTATTTAAAAAAAGGTTGTTCAGCATTGAAAAATACATATAGATTTGAAGTCATTGCCATCTGAATGAAGTTTTATTTTTTACCCATTTTTTTTTAAATGGGGACTACGAAAACAAAAATTTTCCCAAAACTATAAATAGACAGCACCCTGTATTCGACGGTTCATTTTAAAAGCCTGTTATATTACAAATTACACAACTATGGTGTTAACCACGGTCAATTTTTCTGAAAAGTTAATTAAATTCCAAAGTTTTTGGTGCAAAGTTATTTTTATTATTTTATTTTTATTATTTGTTAACACGGAAAATTACTCAAAATTGTACAGTATTGTGACAATAACCTAATATTCAATATTATTAAATCACAAAACATCAAAATAAAGTAGATATTTCAGAGCAAACTCATTGATTTACTGGAGTTTTTCTTGTCCAAAATAAGTTTTTTAAGTTGTAGTAGTTTCTAAAGAAAAAAATTATGTATATGATGGAATCGGCCGATACTTGATGAAAATCTATAACTAACGTATTCCAAAAACACTTTATTGTGAAATTTTCACTAAATTGTTTTATAAAAACGCAACACGTGTTTCGCCATACAATGTTGAAAGACACGCCAGATGAAGCCATTGTATGGCGAAACACGTGTTGCGTTTTTGTAAAACAATTTAGTGAAAATCTCACAATAAAGTGTTTTTGGAATACGTTAAAAAAATTATGAATATGGGTTCCCTGTGACTTTTTTCTAAACTCGAAACACCAGAGGAAGATCAAAACTTCCCTTCTTCCCTTCGAAGATAATCACTTGGTGATCGAAGCACGTGTAGAGGTGTTAAAATAACGGTTTGGTGCTGGGAAAAAACTCCAGTAATATTCATTACTACACCAAAGGTTCCAAACAGTGCATCACAAATCTATTATAATAGTTAACAAAAACTCCTCACAGAATTCCTTTCTGGGGTGCATGTACTGTGACAACACTGCAATCAATTTTAGTTATACAGAAAAGAGCTATACGTTTTCTGTGTAAAGCAAAACCACGAGATTCTTGCAGACAACTGTTTAAGGAAAAGAAAATCCTCATTGTAATATCTATTTTTATTATTGAAACTGTGTCTCATAGCAAAATATCAAAATCGATTTTCAATTAACACAAACGCCACTTGACAAAAAAACGACTTTAATTTGCCCATTCCAAAATATTCCCTCATTGAAGAATCTTTCATTTATAATGGGTTAAAAATGTTCAATCACTGAAATTTGCATGCATTAACGTAAACTTCAGGGAAGTTTTGAAGGATTTTTTTTGTGAGAGAGCCTATTATAATTTATCAAGATACTTTTTGATTCGACTTGTGGCTGACTCGTTTTATGTAATCAATATTGAAAATTTTCCAAATAAACTCTTATTGACTATATTCATGCAAGTGATGTATTGTGCTATGTAAATACTAATTGTTTTTGTTATTTTTTTGTACTTTGTACATATGTTCAATAACTAGCTGAAATTTTATTCAACAACTACCTGCCAATGTATATTATTTTATAGTATAGAATATAGTATAGTTTTCGAGAATATTACTCGAATAATTATAACTTGACAAGTAGCGAAAGCTACTATGTGTGAAATTGTTTCTGGAATTATTTTAAACAAGCTTTGTCAATAAGATGTTAATCTTCAGACAATAAAGCATATTTTGACTTTGACACAATAAACTCACCTCATTCGACATTTCAGGATCCTCTACCATGAAATTTTGGTACTGTTGCAGAAAAGGAGCAAATCTAGTTTGCAATTGTCCCAGCATAGTCAACAATGATGCCATTTCAGATGTTCTAGATGCATTTCTGAAATTTGGCAACAAAATATTTTTAATATTAGGTGAACGTAACTAACATAATCAGATTCTTCATTATAAACTATAAAATGGCGTCAAAGAAGTATGGATAGATAATTCATTAGTTTGATTCAATGAATGCACAAAATGTGTGTTGAACGTGTCACAAAGAATAATTGTATTATAGGAAAGTTCATCATCCAATTATGAGCTAAGTCAGATGGTCAAACAGAACCAAAGTCCTGTGTGCAATTTCCACAAATCATTGTGGTTTCCTTCACTTCTCATTAGGAAAAGTAGTTTATTTTACCCAATTTCTCATATTTATAATAATCCCATCAAGAAACATTACTCTTACAAATTCACAACTGAAAATTCAAAACACAGCAAATCTAAAAACAATAAACATAACCTATTTTGAATAAAGTTATTTCAATCAGATGTTTGAGTAACACCATCATCAGTAAAAATTCTTCCTTTCAACTAAGAATACCATATAAAAAAACAAACTACTATCAGCATGCAGATATTGTTATTTCAGATCAAAATATCAACATCTCTTCTGTAATCACACGATTGGGGATACTAAAAACGAAACGTCTTCAAGTAGTTTGGTTCATTATATTTCTTTGCATAAAATTGAAATTTCCCTTATTGTTCAATCCGTTTAATAATTCATTCTCATTTCTGGTCAAAATCATGTATTTTTGTTACAAATTACAGTACTTATATTTCATTTCATCCGCATTTTTTTCAGCATTTTTTCAGTTTCGTTCCAACTAAATGATCCGAATATTTCGGTTCCAATTATTTTCAGTATTTATAATACTTTAATTTTTCAATAATAGTTCATTGGAAAATATAGAGAATGAAAAGTAAAGACCCCAGAAGATATCCCAGAAGATACCCCTCAAAGAATCGTTAGTTCTTCAGATCTTTAAAGCGACTGCTTTTCCATTAGCAATTTCAAGAGAATTCCTTTTTTCATTATCATATTTATATTCAATGTTAGGGTTTTTGATAGTTCATATCCAACTTATTTCAATACCGTTACTGGGATTTCATCATTACCAACCGATATTGGTATAACTACTAAGGAACTATTCTTATATCCAAATCAACCGTAGAAAAATAAAAAAAAAACCTACTCTGGTAAACCACTGTCTGATCTGGGTTCTGCATTAAGATTTTCAGTCGATGAAGATCTCGGTGTCACACCGCCAGGAGTAGAATTTTCCGACTGATTTGGAGATCTCTGAGCACTTTCAGTGATGCTGGGAGGTGCACTGCTACCACCATCCGTATTGGATGTATTGGGAGGTCTGAAAGATATGAACACTTATAAGTAATTCATAACGAAATAATATATTTTTTACACATACACAGTATTAGTTGCAGCAGTTATAACGCTATTCTGAACAACGCTGAGAACTTCATCAATTGGATCAGTGTTGTTAGGAATAATCACTCTCGCTTCAATTACCGGCGTTACCTCTTCTTCTTCTTGATTTTCTTCAGCAGTAGATGGTTCCACAGATCTGGCAGAGGGATTTTCTAATAATTGTAAAACTGCCTCTGCTCTCCTCAACATTCTGTAAACCATGTATTGAAAAAATCAAATCCGATGAGAAATTGTGACCAATTCATGTGAATCATTTTGAAGGTTATGGGTTTAAATTTATTTTTTACTAGAGTTTACCCGCGGCTTTGCTCACATTTATGCCTTCAAATAAGTGTCAGTACAATAGAAATGAATCAATATGAGAAATACATTTTAATGCTTGGCTGGGATTATAAATTTTTAAAAATTATTACATATGATGGTTTCGAAAATTTAAAATATGCTTTATTGAATTGCAACAACAAATGTTGAAATATATTTCACTGTAACAATAATAAATAATTTTCAATTTTTTTTTTTTTTGAGAAAAATATCCTCTAATACCTCCAAGAACATGTGTACAAAATTTCATGATGATCGGTAGAGTAGTTTTCACGTGAAACCATAACAAACAAACTTACATTCACATTTATAATATTAGTAGAGATTCAACAGAATATTATAAAATAGATACGTCATATGGCCTGTTAAAATAACATTTAAAAAAAAAGTTTTATACCTCCTAGCAACGTTTAAGCGGCTTCCTGATAGACTGTGGGTAGGAGGTGGAGGAACTATTCCTTGAGACTCCATCAAATTTCCAGGAAATGCCACAGAACCAAGATACATTGCATTGCCTTGTTCCATCGTCCTGAAACCTCTGAAACCCCTTCTCTGCGGTTGTGGCGAAGAAGATCTACTACTTTGTCTTGGATTCATACCTGGCGGTGGTCTATGAACCAGATGTACAACTTTTCCATTGACATCTGCAATGATAAATGGAATACATACTTTCAAGTAACGATATACCCCAAAAAAATTGATATAGAGGATAAAGTACTATGGCATTTCATGATGGTGTATTCAACAATATTGTTGAGCATATTTGCGAAAAAAACTTGTCAGTAAGTAATGTGCCATAAGAGAGTCTCATCTGAACAAAGTAGTTCTGAGACAGCATATCACTGAACTGTATTCTTTCATTCAAATATGAAATTATGATTTGGACAATCACTTGGAACACATTTTTATTACAGTATGATAAAGATATGTTTTTCGCTGCCATAATCTGATCTGTTAAAATCTGTTTTTCTGTCGCCCCCCTACGAACGACAACCCTCAAAAGTTGAAACTTGTGCTTACCAATGATTGCCGAGGTTTTACCATTTAACGTGGGGATCTTAGCACGCCCTAATAATTTAGAAGGAAAATTAAAATCCCATCTTCAATAAAAGACAGCACAAAGACATACTTTCAATTTTCTTATTTTACAAAGGCAACAACGCTGGCGAGATATAAGGTGTGATATTCGTGTAAAGTTTTGATACTAGTAGCTTTTACCCTCAATGAGCCTTTTTCCTGAGAATAGTACAGCGAACGTATCACGAGAGGAAGCACTAGTAGTAGGGACAGACAGAAACTATTCACATGTAAAAGATTGTTATTTACGTAATATCAATTTATTATTTAAAAATATAAATCTTATATGAAAAATTATTTTGTGCTAGTATAATGCCAACAAAGCATTGCTGTTTTGCGAATTGTACGTCAGATAATCAATATCCAGAAGAAAACGTGTTTTTTATACCATTTATAAAACCTCATATTAATAAGGTTACATGTGAGAAATGGATACATGCATCGGGAAGAGTGGATTTAACAGTGCAAAAAATAAATAAACATTCATAATTAAAAAAAAAATGAAAATTTTTATCTTTTTTACCACTTTTATTTGTAACTAATGTTACTGCGGTTTCGTTCTATACAGACATTTTCAAACTTATACAATAAACTTGTATAAGTTTGAAAATGGCCGTATAGGACGAAACTGCAGTAACATAGAAATTTTCATTTCTCTTTTCATTATGATTTCCTACCACGTAGTAAAGGCTACATCCATCAATTTATTGAAATAAATATTCATATGTATGCTCTAAACATGAAATGAAAAGTAAACTTTTCATAGTTAATTACCACTGATTAGAATGAGATATAACCTCAATTGCTTATTAAACTATATTCATTTATTATATTTAATTAAATTTATTTCATTACCATCTATATTTAATTCATATTTCACTCGGAAATAAATCTGAAATTCATAATCATTTTAAATTTATTTTATTACAGTTTGAATCTACCGCTACTCTTTTACTAGAGTCTGTATACTAACCTGTCTTTTAATTCACTTTTGTTTCCAGTTACTTTTAAATTACGGCATGCAAACCAACGTTTTGATGTTACAACATTGTTATCCTTTACAGTTGCAAATTTTAGTTTTGCTCCAGGAACATCTTGTGTTGAAAACATTCTTTTTTAATTGTAGTTTACCATATGTTTATATGAGGATTAGGCAGTGTTTGTCCCTACCGAACTACTAATTTTTTGTACTTCAGGAAAAATGTTGATTGACCAAAGTTTTTCAGATATACTAAGAGAAAACTTCATAAAATTAAGAATGAAGTCTGTCACAGAAGTTTTCAAATTATAACAACTGAGATACATGAAGTTCTCTAATCTATAGCCTTTCATATTTAAAATGTTTTACTAAAACAAGACATAGTACAAGACTGAAAGAAGACACAGTACAATCTTTTGTGAAACTTCTGTAAAGACAAAACTCTTTCCACTCATTAAATACATATAGTAATATAAATAAAATAGAACTATTTTGTGAAGCCTTTTTGAAATCCAAACATATACCAACTGTATGCTTATCAACTATCTCCATTTGCACAAGGCAGTTTTGCATAAACATATTTAAGTAGTGTATTACATGCTTTCGAAGTAATTCATAAACAGATGTTCAGCCGAGATAAAAAACAACTTGTGCTATACCTCCTCAAAATCAGCCTAAACCTAGTGTTAATAAAATAAAATATTCAATTACTAATATACTGTCACTCTTCAATAACAAATCTATATAAAATGTTTTAGTTTGTATTGACTGTTTCAAATTTAAAATGCAACATATTTCAGACAGTATTCAAACGTTTCCACAATCACTCTTTTCATTTCATTAAATGATATACGAGGTCTGTTTAAAAAATAAGGTGAATATTCGAAATTTTGGGGCTACGTACATTCGATATTTTTATTTTTTGATATTGGTTCACTCATCTCGAATATATGTTCACAGTTTCAGCTCTTTGGCATGGTTAGTTTGTTGGTGACAGACATAAAAGTTGGAAGTGATTTGCGAGTTTGAAGATTTTCTACTATTGAAAAAATGGATCAAAGAATTTGCATCGAATTTTGATTAAAGAATTGAACATAAACACTTGAAATGTTGACAGTGGCATACGATGATTGTACTCCGAGTCAGAAAAATGTTTACAAGTGTTACAAGCTTTCCACAAAAGGTCAACATGTAAATGACGACCCCGCCCTGGACGCCCCAGCGTATCAACAACCGTCATAACTGGTGAGAAATCATGGGTATATGGTTATGACATTGAAACAGAAATCCAATTGTCATAATGGATTGATTGATTGATTGATTGATATGCTCTGCTTGCGAGAAGCAATACGAAGAAATTGTCCGGTATTGTAGAAAAACAATTCATGGCTATTGCATTGCGAAAATGCACTTGCCCACTAGTCATTGCTTGTTCATAATTTTTTTGGCAAAAACAACACCGTAATCATGTATCAGCCAGCATATTCACCAGATTGGGCCCTCTGCGACTTTTTCCTGTTCCCAAGATTGAAGAGATCCATGAAAGGATGGCGTTTTGTGACGATTGAGGAGATAAAAACTGAATCTCTGAGAGAGCTTGAGGACATGCCAAAAAGTGCATATCAGAACTGCTTTGAGGATTGAAAAAAACGCCGGCACGAGGGTATTATATCTGAGGTGGATTACTTTGAAGGTGACAAAATAGAAATTGATGAATAAATATTTTTTGAGAAAAATTAAAATTGACCTTACTTTTTGAACAGACCTTGTATATTTTTTCACGCCATTTGATAGTATAGATATTTTATGCCAATGACCAATTTATACTCCATTTAGAGTGAAACTGTATTGTGTTTGCTTCTCTTTTCAAGTATTTGTAAAAATTATATCACTTCAAGGTCACTAATAGCTCTTATATTTGCAAGGTATGCTCTCTCATGAATCACTATTGAACTTATCTGCCTAATATGACTCAACAATGTTCAGTAAATCATTCCATTGTTTCTATTTTCAAATGCAATTTCATACAAAAACGATTCAGAGAGTGTTTGACCACTATTATTTATCAATGACCATTATCATTTATTTCTCAAAAACAAGAATGTATTTTCCCATACAATGTTTAAACTAAGGGGAAAAAATATTTAGTAACATAGTAAAATTATATGAAAAAAAATCGCTTTTTTCCAATATTTGATCTAATATTTGAAACCCTTAGATTTTTTGAATATATCTATGAATTGTTGATCACTGTTTATTAAAAAAATTGAATTTGACTATTTAAATTTGTTTTTTAAGGGGCAAAGTTTGAGTTTGTACAATATCAATACATTTAATATGGTTTTTTGTTAGTTAGTTCCTATATATAT
>WOGO01003521.1:0-14260 GCA_015342085.1 Leptinotarsa defecta | reverse complement strand
AGACATATTCGCATTTCCACCAATATAATTATCAAAAATTTTTTGAAGGGAATATTTCCCGATGTTTTTAAATTTGCTGAAGTGATACTTGAAAAGTGATTTGAAAAAGTTCTAAATCTCCACAGGATAATTACCGCCTACTAAGCATAATATGTATAACTGGGAAAGTAGTTGAGATAATTTTGAAGAATCATTCTTATCCTTACTTTGAAAATCTTTTCTACTTCAACAGTTTTCAATATGATTTGCGAAGAAATATATCTACTCAAGCAGCTTACAAACTAGTGTCCAACATAGTAGAAGGTCTTGTTTAGTAAAATCATTCTTCTTTGACTATATGTGATCTGACAAAAGCATTCGACTGTGTATCGCATACTATTTTGACTGGAAAAATGAGTTACTAGGGTGCCCATGGCATAGCTCTCAATCTCGTTCAGTCTTATCTCACAAATACGTACCAATATATTGAAGTGAACAACTAAAGTGAGACCTCAAAAAAATGAAACATGGAGTTCCTCAGGGCTCCGTTTAAGGACCATTATTGTTCTTGATCTATATCAATGATCTATGTAGGACTTTAAAATATGTTCTAGCAAGACTTAACCAGCTTAAACGAATGACGCGAGATAGCAAAACATTACCCATATAATTGGTTTGCTGCTAATGAGCTGACTCTGAATGAAAATAAAACTCCAAATATAATTGTAATTCCCAATCCCAATATTCACCCAACTAAAAGTATACAGTTTTTAGGATTCATTAATGATATTAGATTGAGCTGGTCTGATCATATCAAAGCCGTGACTAGCAAGCAGACTTTCTACTGTTTTGTTTGTTTTAAGACGATTAAATAATTTGGTTAGCTTGATGAAGCTCAAAAGAGCCAATTATGGATTATTCTACTCAGTTATATCACATGGTATTCTGATTTGGGGGTTAACTCCATTAGTGTTTTTAGGTACCAGAAAAAGGCTATAAGAATAATATCCGAAGACATTTACAAAGAACACAGTCGTCTTTTTTTTTATTCAACTTGACATTATGCCACTTCCAATATTATATATGCCTTTGAAGGCATTAAACCTTGCAAAATTTAAATCTACTATTAAAAAATGTCTTCTCCAACGCTGTTTTCATAGCAGGGTCTTCAACTTGTGAAAGACCTATTAAATCACCATTTTATTGATTTCATATTTGTGCTTTAAATTAACCTACACTATTTACTTTCATAATTTTTTTTGTAGAATATTTTATCTTTGTTACTCAGAACAAGGATTTATGTTTTCGTGACTTGCCATAAATTTACTACAGTATGTAAATGACCGAATAAGTACTCTACTCTCTAAAATTCAAAAATAATATTTAAAAAATTTGTTCAACTTAATTTTTATTATAGGTAAAATATCCAGAGAGCTACGAATTATAAATATAATAAACATTATAAAAATGTTTACACAGCAGAAAATCAGTTGAACCTATTTTTTTTGTTGGTGCCAGAATACAAACAATATATGAACAGTCTATAACAAAATATACTAAGAAAATGTTTAATACCTGGATGAAAATGAGGATGACGACCTGTGAGAGGCACTACTATAAGAGCTTCGTGAACTTCCAGAACTCTGTGAACTGCTTCGTGAACTCTCAGTACTTCTTTTTCTGTAAGATAAATGATCAAAACATAAACTATACCTTAATTCGTGTCAGCCAAACTAACCTGCTGGGTCGATTGGAAGTCTGACTTTCTTGGCTCTCACTAGAAGAATCTGAAGAAGAGGATGAAGAGGAAGAGGTCCTCCTCCTTCGGTACCTACTAGCTTTCGTCTGTTGGATAAGAGAAATATTTGTTTGGCATTCAATAGATCTCGTTTGTACAGTAGCCCTATCCTTAGGTAAATATACAATTGTTTTATCTTCACCATGTTCAAATTTGTCAACGGGAACCTCTGCTTTCAGTTCTTGTTGATCACAACTGTCTATAACCTTTGGAATATTTTCAATGACAGAAGTTATGAGAGAGTTTGAATTAATTTTATCACTGACTTTTTGCAACAATGGTTTTATTTCATCAAGTTGTTCTACAGGAGCTAAAGGATCCAATTTTTTACGACGTGTCTTGATACCAGTATTCACACCCACACTAACAAGTGTCTTCTTCACCATGTCAACTGGGACTTTTACTGGTTGAGGCGGAGTTATCTTTAGAGGTAATTCTGCCTTTTTCTCAGGTTTAGGTGGAGTGTTCAACACTTCCATTGCCATTTTCATGAGTTTCTGTTGATGACGAATTCTTTTTGTGTTTTCATCTTCTGGTAAAGGAGAGCTACAAGTACTGGTGTTAGGTGAACAGTTCTGGGAATTATTTTGGTATTTCAGGAAGCCCTCTCTTCGTTTCTTGTATTCCTCCAAGTTGAGCTTTTTCTTCTGTGTGGATTTGTTATTATGTATGGTATTAACCTAAGGAAATTCAGGTCATTTGAAATAGAAAAGTCTGTTGGCTCTATGACCTATGAATGTTATAAGTGGCGAATAATTATTTTCTTTTAAGATTATTTCGATAGATTAAATGAATCACTGCAAAAACTGGGTTCAACATCAAATCTTGCACATCATATCAATACAGTATACCTCTATAAAGATGTGTAGATCATGCATAAAAGTTACTTTCAGATACAAACTGGAAGAAAAATATCTCTTGAAACAACTTCTTCTTGTATCTGAAAGTAAAGAGTTATCTTTGCAAACTTATTATTTTCAAATGAATTGCTCCCTTCCTTTCTTCGGAATTTTCCCTATTTTTTTCTGTAAAGATAGAGAAGTAGAAAGTCAAAACCTTTCTTTCCTAAGAACTAATCTTTCCTAAAAATATACACACTCCAATTTGAACAGTATACCTGTTAAATAGAATAACTTTTGAGTGCACAAGTGTGAATATATATATTTTAGTACTTTTAAGATCACAGATCTAACAATAAGAATACTATTTCACAACTGATTACTTTCCCCCAGAATACATATTCTGGAAAAAAGTTGCAAAATACTGGCAAAGAAAAAATATTTACTGTTAAATGATTCCTTATTGCCTAAGAAACAAATCTTTTCCATTTTTTAAATTAACTGAGCCCAAGATTTCATAATAAGGATTTATTGAAAAATAGGCCCATACCTTCAACAGTGATACCATCAACTTGCCATCAGCATTTTTGACAGTTGGTTGTTTACCAATAATAGGTCTATCATCTTCTTCTGCAGATTCAAATCCAGAATCCTTCTTTGGATGTTTGGGGTAAGGGGTAGCTAAACTACAATAGTCATGATCAAGTTGGACAGTGTCCGCCCTACTGGTGTTTCTATTCTCTTTGTTAGACGCCATCATAGCGTCATGCATGCGAGGTCCCCCACGTTTTTTGGCAGGCATCGGGGGAATTACAGATATAGTTTTACGTTTTCCAGATTCCTTTATACGAGCTATTAATTCTTGGGGTAATGAATCCATAATTTGTTTATTTCCAGCTGGATCCAATTGTGACGGAGAGGTAGTTGATTCGGGTTTTTTGTGAATTTTTTGAGCACTGTTTTGTTGTGCTGATGATAGTGATCTTGATGAAGTGGTCTTATTTGGAGTTGCACAGCTGAAGTCGTATTTAGTTTTTTTTCCACTGTTTGAGATTTGTAACAATGTGTTTTTTCCAGAAGATTGCTTGTTATCTTTATGATTTTTATCAAGTTGTTTCACTGAAAACACAAAGCAATTAAAGAACAATTATTCAGGTATATTAACAGTAAATTTGGCTTCAGATGCTTCTTGGGAAAAGGTTTTGAATTTCATTCTTTAATATGGTTACACTAGAAGTACTTGAAAATTAAATATGTTTTTGTTGGTTTTTGTCTGGCAATCCCAATGAAACTTTCACAGCAACACTGATAAAAACAAAAAACCCTGCTATAAGAAAGTAAATATTTTTGGCAATGTTAATAACGTAATTATATTGGTTTACTCAAAACAATATGCTGAGTGTCCAATTGCACAGTAATATGACTTGTAACGAAAACGTTGCTGGATTATTTGCATAGTTTCTCAGAAATGAAAATACTATTTCAAACCACTACATACCTTTATAACTTCTTTGGGATTATTACACTTACCAAACATACTTAAAAAAATGTGATTCACCTCCAATCGGAGATTAAAATGTTTGGAACAACATTGATAGTGTTGAACATAGAAGTTGCAAATTTTCTAGGGATATTTTCATGATGAAACACCCTGTATAATAATACAATAATTTTTGAAGTTCAATTTAAACTCGGGGTTAGGCCTCGAAACCTACAAATACTTTTCTTGCCAAATAAATAAAATAATATTCAAGATTTCATATCCATATATTGTTTTTTTCTATTAGATTGACCATTATTTTTATGAAATTCATATTCTCCCTACTGTTTCTGTTATAAGTTTAAAAAAAATGATGCAACATAATATTTCTTCATTAACTGAAATCCTCCACAATATTGTGTAAGATATTCATACAAACGAACACTTCTTAGGTGTTACAGGTTTTTGTGAAATTTTCTTTAAACTTTTACAATGTCACAAAAATATTCAACTATCATCATTATAGAACTATATAGTTGTATGATGTCATTCAATACTGAAAAACATAGTTAGTTGTAACGAAAGTTAAAATTCATTATACTTAGTAGTTGTGACTGGACCAATCTATTTGCTAATTTGTGCTCTACTAGTTAGTAGAGTGAGTATTGAAAGTATTGAGCAGTCTAGAGTAAATCTAAGTTCAAACCACTCAGCCCCGAAGAATATGATACTCTTGTGCACATTATAGAGTGGAAACCATACACATATTCCAGTCCAGAGCAAAGAAAAGAATAATACTGTTTTGAAAACGACAGGGAAAAGATCTTATTATCACTACATAGTATAAAACAAAGTCGCTTCCGCAGCATGTCCTTATGTCCCTATTAGGGATAAAATACAGGACATAGCGGTTGTGGCGGTAGCGGCAGTGGTCTGGCTGCGCGAGCCAATAAATAGCGTGTCGAAGGCCGCGCTTTGCCCTATAAAAATTTATGATTAGCAGCGATCGCACGCCTTTATATGTATATTTAGTATCAGCATTGCAACCGTGCGGAGCCGGGACGGGTCGCTAGTAGTCATTAAAGAAAACTAATTGTCTGAAACCATTAGTGCTAATATTTTGTATTTGCAGCACAATATTTCCATTGTAGTAGGAATACAGTAAAGGGTAGAGATCTAAAAGATTATATTACAAAGCAACTCCCATTACGGGTGGTTAAATTGATCCCAGGCCCTGAATAACTCGAGAAAGGCGAAAGTCATATATGCTATGGTTTAGAATATAACAATGTTACCATATGGTAAAAGAAACGGCCTATATATGTTTAGATAATTGGCAGTAACTGTATTATGTATACAGACAGCATTCAATTCTGATAAAACAAGTGACTTTAAACTATAAAAACATTTTGAAAGTTGGGCACTAAAAAGTCTCCTAGTCAGTGACAATGAAAAATTGTTTTCATTTTTCAATACCATAGGTCAGAAAAAAATACGATTGAATTGGCGAATTCCAATTCTTTTCGACCAACTTTGGAATCAATCGAAATATTTGTTTAACATTATTTGTATAACCTTCTGAAATGGTCGATCTTGGAGACTTAGTACACACTTACCAAGCAAGTATTTATGAAGAATTATTGAAAATATGGTAAATTTTCCTGACCAATAGATTTGATGAAAAAATTTCACGTGAATTTTTCAATAAAATAATAACCAAAACATAAAATTTCAAAACAATCGAAATGATTTACAGTCTGCCTACTAAAAGAAAACAAACACTGGATTTATCAACAATTTTACATTCCTTTTCTTGATATCTATAAGATCTATAATAAGTATTGATAAATATTACATGTGTGTTTGAAAACTGTCAAAACTAAATCATGTTATTTATATATATGTTAATTATTGAAGACTACAAATAGTTTTCAGAAGTTTTCTTCAAAAATCATATATTCCAATTTTCTACAAAATCTCTTTAGATTCGTATTTTTTGAACTTTGGCCTATAAAAAGCTATATTGCCTGTACTTCATTTAAATAAAAAATTGGGATCTCTATGAAAATTGCAACAAGTAAAACAAGGATTCAAAAATTTGTCTATAAAACTTATTTGGCATGCGAACCAGGACAAGAACTAATAATTTATAACTTATATCTCCTCTGTTATTTGATATCATTCATCAACAGATAACCAACATATTTATTTTTTTCTGAAAATATTTGATTGTCTTAAATCAAAAAAATAGATTTGAGAATTTGTTGATGATTAGTTACCATTTCAAAAACTGTATTAATATATCAATACAAAGCAAACAGATAATCTCAATGACTATTTCGAATGTTTCTTCCTGAGCCTATGTTTCAGAATTTAATCATATAGTTTAGTGTAATTAGGAGGTGCCAGTTAGCTCTAAATTTTGGTGAAACTGTACCTACATAAATCTCCATAAAAGCACAATAGAATGGTTAACATCAAGTTTCAGCTATATTATGTTCTTGGAAGAACCAACCCCACCCCAAATGAACTAATATTCATTCCATGTATAGTGTGTCATGGCATTAAAACTAAATAGTTACTGAACGTGGGCAGTTTCTTTGTATTCTAAAATATTTGAGGCATTTCTTAGACTCTACATCTAATTTTATTATCATGTGAATAAGATAATAAAATAAGACAGTGCACATGTATGAGATTCCAATTTTAGAATTATATATCATTCAGTTACTGGACTCTCTGTCCCTCTTTATGATGATGTATTTCCTTGGGGTGATATTCACAATGAGAATTTTCAAGGGTACTACTTCCAAGAATTCCCTTTCTCATCTCTGTAATGCAAATAAATTCACAAAAGTTACCCAAACTAACTACCATTATCCTTTCTTGTTGCCTTAAATATTAACAGGTAGAAAAAAGGCTCTGTTGAAAAGATTCAGTGTAGTTACAAAATATTTGCTTTATGACCCTTGCCAAAACCTATAGTACAAAAGCCACTAAATTATAAATAAATCAAATGATTATTTTTTTTCATAATACAATTTTATATGTGCATATAATTATGTTAAATATTATTATATTAATATAAATACCTATAAGGACAACCATTTTTATTAATTCTCTTTTTAGAACTTTTCAATTTTGATAATGGTACACAAAAATGGAAGTCCAGAAAGAAACCATTTGTGACTATGAAATTTCACCAAGATTAAATTTCTTTCAAAACATTTCTAGAATATTTTCTGATTGATTCGGCCGTTATTTGATGAAGATCCATAACTAACTAAGCTAGTTAAAAATAATAAGGATAAAACATCCAAATTCGAGAAATCAGGAGTATATAAATTAAAGTGTGGAACGTGCCCTAAGGTATATGTTTGTATCAATGTGATTCAGTTCCATGGCAAAACCACTAGTTGGATGTACATCATGTACACATAATTCATCTATCAAAGGAGACTGTTTCAATATGAGGCTCAATGGTTGACCAATCTTTCCTGAAATGTATCGACAAAGAATGTATTTTTTATTACTAACAATAATATATTATATATTATAACCTGTCAACTTTAGAAAAAATCAACCATTTTGTGAATTTTTTTGTTATGTTTAAATTGAATATCCAAAGCCTATTTTGTAGAGGGCTCTGTAGGAAGTTAGAATACCTAAAAAAAACTTATCTCAAATGTAATAAGGCAAGACCTGAACATTCATGATTTTCTAATAGAACCGGGAGTGTGGCATAAGATGAGTTTGTTATCTTGAAAGAAACAGAGCCAATCAGGAAAGTCCTCCACACCACTCTACATCTCTAAATATCAATGACACACTACATAGGGTTTCGTTAACGATTCTATCAACGCGTTGCAACGAGAAGGCGAAACGTTCATAGTTAATCAAACTGGTAGGACATTTAGGAATCGAATCCAGGAACATCATAAGAGCTATGTAACATTCTAATGAATGACCAACTAGATTTGAATAGATCACCATTATTGAATTTGTTTTCTTAAAAGAAAGAATTATTATTGATGTAGATGTGAGGCAATATGCTTTAGGTAATCATAATTGAGCAGGTACGAGATGTAGAGGTACAGGTAATTTTTACAGGTAGTCTCAATTATGGTTACCTGGAGTATATAAATATGAATGTAAGGATAATTTGATGTATTAATCACTTGAAAAAAGCTAATATTGTGATATATTTTTTCAATAAAGTTTGTAAAGATCAAATCGTTTAGGTGTAGTTTGTGAAATTTCTAGAACAATTCCCTAACAATTACCAGTCATTGGGCTACATTAAAATTCATTCATTGAAGTATTTGTTACAAGGTATATCAACATTTTTCAAGTTCCAAGATTTACTTGATGTATAGATTCAGACATTTTAATTTTCATGAATTTCATAGTATTTCATTCTGAATAAAAAATAGTTCTAAAATTTATGAAATATAAGAACTTACCTTGTTCAGCTTTAATGTACTTTGTTTCTGAAAGAGGATTATTCCCCTCAACATTAACTTGAGGAATTTTATTATTTTCAGAGGTTCCTCTTTCTCTTTTAACAATTTCTTTGTTGGGTTTCAATTTATTCTTTATGTTTTCTTGTCCACATAAAGGCCCATCTTTCACCTTAACAATGCTGGAATAGTTACACTCCTCTTTCAAACCCTCAATTTCAAGTTTTTGAAGAGTAGCTTCAAAATTTATTTCTGGTTTCGCTACAAAACTACCCTTCTGTTCATTTGTTTGAATTTCTGTTTCTTTTAATTCTCTCCCGATCATATCAAGTTGTTTAATTTTCCCCATCTGTTCCACTGAAAAAATTTCTGGCATGTTTATTGAACCAGAATCAGTAATATTATTTTCTATCAGTATTTCTTCAGGTTTTATTGAAATATTGGGTAGTTCATATGGTTCAAAATCATTTTCAATAATGTTGATAGGTAAATGAGGAACAGTTGCCTCAAATTGTTCAAGTAAACTATTGAGATCACAAGCCTCAAGAACGGTTGGATTTTCCTCTTTGTGAACAGCCAAATTCTCCTCATTTTCAGATATAGTCTCAACATCCACCTCATCTTCATCATCATCAACAATGTAACGCTGAGCTTTCAGATCAATTTTTTTGACAGGTGCCTTTAATTTTTTCTCTGAACTACTGAATGTAGGAGGTACAGTTTCATCCTGAACTATATAGGAGGTTAAATCAAATGATTCGTCAACAGGTAAATTAAAATAATCATTCAAGGGTGAGTTACTTTGTTGTGCCATTTCATTTTCTGTTTCTTCTGCAGTAATTATAGGTTCCTCCATCCGGAATTCATCGCTAACAAGCTAAAAAATGTAATACGTTTTTTTCTTGTCAATGCAATAAAAAAACATCAATCAAACACAACGCAGATTCATAATTTAAAAGGGAAATCCTAATAAAAGGTTGTAGACAACTTTATCACAGACTGACATATTTTGATATGAAACAATGAATTTTGAGGCAAATATTAAAGGCCTAGGTCCCGTTTTTCATTTCTCTAATTGTGGATTTTATTCTATTTATTTTAAGTTTCTAAACTATTTGTATTTATTTTATTAAAATTCACTGGAAGTCGAATGAATCTATTCAAGTATGTATTTATTTTTCTTTATTTTATAGGGTGGATAAAAAAAGCTGATCCGGCACACAAAAACTAGTTCCTAGGTACCTCTAGAAAGTACTTACCACCAAATCTGAGGTCTTAATATTAACGGGAAGATTATCCCTATCATAGTTTTCCATTTTCAATTTAGTATCATATGAACATGGTCATATCTTTTTAACATTAGATCGTTAAAACAAATGCATACTCAATATATATAAGAAATTGAACGCTCTTTAAAAATGGTCTCTTATACTCTTTTCATTGATCTAACAATTTAAAAGATATTCAAGGTCAAAGATTGAAGTATTTTAAGAAAAATAACTTTTTTGTTTTGAATATGTTTGAATTTGAATTTTCAAGTTACTGAAAAATAACTATTGTCAAATGAGTTTCAATTATTTTTATAGGAAATTGAACGCTCTACAAAGAAGGTCTCTTATGGTTAAGCGATTACTCTAACCATTTTAAAGATATTCCAATGCCTACTGATTTTTAATAAATAATTGTAATTTATCGATTTATTTTACGAGTTTTGAGATAACATGATCAAACATGTTAGCAGGCCATCCTGCAAGAAGTTACAGGCCATCCCTGTAACTTCTTGCAAATTATATGCTTTTGCGCTCAAAATTCCACTAGATCTAATGTTTTTGAGCTGTTCGAGCTCAAAAATATAGGTTCTTTGTTATTTTGAGCTCTCCGATCTCAAGAAGGTAACTGTTCTGTACTTTTGAGCTCACCGAGCTCAAAAGTCTTATAAAAGTTTGACAAAATTGATATCGTTTTTCAACATTTCGGAGTTATTACAAAAAAGACTTTTTTCTACTTTTTTTCGTCAACGATCTCGAACGAATCAACTGATTTTGAGCAGACCGGAGGCGACCGATGCAGTAGTTTGTTTTCTGTTGATTCATTCAAAAGTTATAGCAGTTTGAAAATTGAAAAAATCGTGTTTTGTCGAACTTTTATCAGACTTTTGAGCTCGAGGAGCTCAAAAGTATAGAACTCAAGAAGATAAATCTTGAGCTCGAAGAGAACGTTGCTATGGTTTTTGCTTACTTTCTTATTATCATTACCTCAACGTGAAATTAGTTTTGAGTATATTGCAATAATTTTTGAGTGTATTTTATCGAATTTCGGTAACCACATGATTTTAATTTATTTCATCTTAATTGTTGCAATAAACTTGAAAGCGATAACATTTTTCAATAGAGAATAAAGAGACATTTCAAACGATATATCACAAACCTATACTTCCTATTTAAAAAATTGGGGGTTGTACCTGTCATTCAAAGGGAGTTAAAGGTGGGGTGACATATTTACGTTGAAGAATGTCAAATTTCGGGATTTTTTAAAAACTATGTAGAGTAATCGAAATAATGAATTCATTCCATTTGGCTTTTATATACTAGATAGTGTGACACATTTTAGATGAAGACACCCTTGTATTTTAGTCAGCCTACAGAGTTCCAGCGAAAAGGGCAGATTTTCGATATTTTTCTACGCGTTGATGATACTGAAATAAGTTATTTAAAAAAGTTGCTTAGAAATTATTTTTCACTCTACATACCGAATTTTAACCCAAAATTCGAATTTTGAATTTTGTTTTTGTGATTTTCATATGGAGGTCCGATTTTCGATTAATGGTTCTAAATAAGAAGCAATGAAAATCATAAATTCGTTATAATGTAAGAATAAGAAGTGAAAACCTAATTTACATTTTGAAAATATTCAAATTTTGATTATTAGTTACCAAAAAGTCACAGAGACATCAGTCAAAATTAAATGACAATTAATGAAGCGAATTCAACAAGAAATGAAATAAACACCAACATTGGAAGTCAATTCCAAATATTGTCTCTCTCAACTGGCCCGCCCATAAATCTGATACATTTTCACTTCTTTTTCTATTATTATTATTGGCCATTCTCCTGAGTTCTTATTTCATGGCAGGCTTGCCGTATTCTCTCACACAGATCATGTTGATTTCGTGGCCTAGACTTGTGAATCATATTCTCGACAATTCCCCAGAAGAAAAAATCCATTAGAGTTATGTCAGGAGAGCAAGTTTTCATTTGGGCTATTTCTAACGTAATGGAAATGTTTGTTTAACCACTTTCGAACCATCCAAAAATTATGAACGGAAGCTACGGCTAGCTGAAACAACATCTCTTCTCGCACATTGAATAGATTTTCAATTCCATAATTCATTATCAAAAAAATCAATGGTCGTTCAGCGTTAATGGTATTACTGATGAAAAACGGTCCAATGATTCTGTCACATAAAATACCACATCATACATTAACTTTTTGAGAGATGATGGCAAAAATAATTATAAAAATTCAAAGTGGTTCTGCTAGCTTAACAGGTGTCATAACCAACTTGAAAAATACGTACTGGGTGCCCTACTCTTTAATATTCATTTGGGAAAAATATCCACGGCTATAGATATACTCCACTACTCTTCAACCAACACTAGTAAATGAATATTGTCATGCGATTATGAAATAGACACCAAATTTCAATTTATATACTATAGAGATATAATAGTTCATATATTTTGATTAACTATAATTGGTACTATAATTTTAAACGGTAGAATAAAATCTGTAATTTATTCTATATAGAATTAAATGAAATATCATACAATACGTGTTCGGTTAGGTTACAGTACTCGTTTATATTCTGGACCCAGCTCCTACGTCACCTTTTCCGTAAACAACTTATATAATAAGTCACCTTTTCCGTAAAACAACTTATATAATAAGTCACCTACCACACTTATAACTTGAAATACTATTCTTACTAATTTTCTCAACATTTTGCCAAAGCGATAGATTAGCATCTCCAAGACCTTTGTGTTATTCTGTGATATATGAACATATACATTGTCAAAGTTGTATTTGAATATGTATTCCAAACAGTATGTTTGGGTGAACAGCAGAATGAAGTGTACTCTCATAACACAATTTATTCCAATATTTCAATAAAATTTTGAAATTTATAAGACAGAGGTAAAACTTACTGTTGTAGTCAGATGGGCCCTGACAAAAAACATGTAAAGGTTTAATAAGACATTGCAACTAATTCTCCTTTATTTTCGTATTTTAATATTAATATAACTGTTTGAGTAGAGCCTTGATGATGATAGCACGACCAGCTGTCAAAAGAGCTCGCATATAATTAAATAGGAGTTATATATATTGAGCCAAAACCGAGCCATGAATATATCTGTTCGAAATCTGTAATATGGTTGGTTTCAGTGGTTTAATAACACAGACATTATGATTACTATTTTGCGTCCGATATATGGATGTAAAATGTAATATATTGAGCCTATTGAAGAACGTAAAATGATACTATGAAAAATTATAATCAGGAGTCTACTCTATAGTTTTCTAATGTTTTTCATCTACTACCACAGTTAGTATATATATATATATATATAAATATATATATATCACAAGAATTAGTGACTGGATTAACTATAAATTGGTTCAATTTGTGAGGTTGCAGTCAATAGCTGAAAACCCAAATATTTTAGATAGAGAAATCAATACAACTAAAAGAATATTTTTGGAAATGATACATATCAAAAACGAATAAACGAACTGATATTGATAGTCTCAGCAAAATTTACACATACCTACTAAAATATGATAAAGAAAATAAAAGATCTAGTAATTCGAGTATTATTCAGAATTTTCCCACTTGACGGTGTCAGTCAATTTTTGAACAGCTGTCATCATTTCATGTTTTTTCTATCTGTTTTTGAACCATTTTATATTTCATTCTCACATTAGTAAGTTCTCCATATTTATATATTTTTTACAAAATATATAATAGGATCTACGACAAAAAATAATTTGTTGCGAAATATTGCAGATATTCATTAATAACGAATCCCGTAATAGGAATCGCTTATTATCAGAAAACCAACATGGATTTCTAAATAAGAAATCAACAACCACAGCACTATATTCCTACTACCACAAACTAGTGGATTACATTGAGGCAGGCGAATGCCCTGTTGGGATTTTTTGTGATCTCAGCAGGGCATTTGACTGAGTAAATCACAGAATTATTTTGGATAAACTCTATAGTGTGAGGGGTACACCTCTGGATTGGACTGCCATATCTTTGTGACACTTGGCAGTATGTCTCAATTAAAAAGGAGTCATATGGATACTTGAAAAACGACTTGGGTGTCCCACAAGGGTCAGTACTTGGCCCTTTTCTAGTCATAATTTACATCAACGACATTGATAAGCTCCCTGTGCCAGCATCTTTCACTATGTACGCAGATGACACCTCACTTATGATTTCCAATACCCGAGAAAGTTCTATAACGGGAAACTGTGAGGAGGCTTTATCCGCAGTTAATAATTGGTTCTCGGCAAATCGTTTTTTTCTGAATATTGATAAAACAAAATGCCTTAGATTTCATATTCCGCAAAGAACCTGTGAATATACCGCATTTGGTTTTCCTATGATCTCCATTAGTGTCACAAGAACGAAATTTCT
>WOGO01003520.1:0-14261 GCA_015342085.1 Leptinotarsa defecta | reverse complement strand
CTAATCGAAAATTCTTTATATCGGACCTCACAAACCGTACCGCTTGTTTATCAAATCTGAGAATAAATCACAAATTTCTTCATCTGATTTTATGAAGTGAAGTTCATTTCTTTTGAAATTGACATTTACATTGTTATGAATTAGTTCATTTGAAACAATTTCATTTCAACCCAGTAAACCACGCGCTTTATTATAAAGCTATACATAAATAAAAATCTAGTAGGTGGTAAAAAAATGGCCCCATTTCCATAATCATTAATAATATATCAGATTTCCTGAAGGAACTATTCGAACAGAATACATTTTCACCTGAAATGATTCATTTTATAAATATATAAAATCCCTCCGGTTATCAACTAAACCGACCGCCACTGTTTTATGGTCCAAACTTACTTCCCGTAAACAAACACAGTTATGCTGCCTTCAATGTAAGGATAGAAAAGGTCTCTCTATTGTCTTTTGTTACTCTGAGATTCAAATATGCTTACGCATCAAAGTTTCCGAGTCCTGCGCACTCGCCGTATTACTCATGACAATCGTGATTATTCCATACGATGACGTAATTTTCCTTTCCGAGGAGGCTCTCAACTCAACAGAAATGAATTCTGAAACATTCAGTAACTGTTGACTTAATCATTATCAATTTTCTGTTTACTGGTATTTTAAGTCTTCATCCGCTGGATTCTGATACAAACCAATACTCCATTTCACTATTACCTATATAATAGGTAATATTCGTGAATTATGAATGACGAGTACCTACTATCTGTTTCACTTTCACATACACTTTTCAACATTAGAAATTTCCCAATAACTACGCTGCCAAAACACATACGAATCATAACGTTTACGTTTATAGGTACACACTTGAATTTTTTTGGGAAACACCCAAAATGGTACCGAATTACTTTTTAGATGCTCGTTCATATGACTATCATGAATAATTCTGAATCTGTAATTTCACCAACAGAAATGAAATTGCCATTAGATACTGAAACTATCAGTGCTCTATTGTTTGTTAATAATTATATTTTTCATGATTCAAATAAGGTTTCACAGCTCGTAATATTAAGCGAAATTGTTACTTTCAAAATAAGGTGAATTGATAGTGACAAAACTTGTCAAAAAAATATCATCAGTCAGCCTTTTTCAAAATGTCAAGTTATTTTCATTAATGATTCCAATTCAATCCATAATATTGTTTGTAAACTCGTAATGGGAAATGTTTTATTTTCCGAACTCTTTGATCATGAAAGTAACCCTTCAAGTGAAGAAAGCATCATCAACTTATCTGATAACTGCATCAAAATGCTCGTTAAAAGTAGGAAAATTGACGATTTTTCAAAGTGTCTTCCATAAATACTGTTTTCAGGTGTGAGCAATGAAAAATCGGAACCTCCAGCAGACAATACAGGCACCACCACCACAGAAGACGTTGATGAACGGCCAGATGACGAATGGATGAAGAAGCTTAAGGTGATGGATGATGTACACTCGAACACCAATGGCTTAACATTACCTGCAGTAAACGAACTTTTGGATAAAGTAGAATCACAGGTTGACAAGATTAGGCCACAAGTTTGTTCCACATTTCTGGTAAAAGATAATTTTGATAATTTCATTTCATTTTATTTGAATGTAAAGTCATCGCCTTTTTAATTATTATTAATTTTTTGTTTAACACGCTTTCATTATTAGTTTCACCTGTATGTATGTTTTTTTGTTTGTAATTCTTCTTTTCATTTCATATTTATTCCCGTTTGAATGCTCGGGATCTGTATTTTACAGAATTATCGACATTATTGCTCGATCTATTCGCAGGCAGATGGCGCTGTACGTACCCTTATTGATATAATTCGAACTCTTTACATGTATTTCTTCATTTGCAAAAAAAGTTTAATAGATAAGGTAAGGAATATATTAGAGCACTATGGATCAGTTACCTGACAAACTGTTAGGTATTATCCATAAGGGGTCGTTAAACCTGTTATTTTTCCGACTATGGTGAAAGTGGCCTTTGCGTCTTTGTTCAACTCACAAGCAAAACTTATATTGAAAATTATTGAGTGTAAAAGACAGACTTAAAAAATTAGTTACCACAAAACCTGTAATTTTGTTCTATGCCATCTATATCACACAGTTTACAATATTGCGAGTTATCTCAGTAAATTCAAAATATTGAACAAAAAAGAACTACAATAGATAGAAACAAATTCCTAGTCAGTGAAGAGTTTGGAAATCTACAGTACCAAATTTTGCACTTTTTGTTGTATTCAGAAAAAAGCCATTCCGCCTGACCAAAGATCAAAGCACTGCTTCAAGGTTCAACAGAATTCACAAACTACATTTTGTAAGAAGTCTTCCTTTTGAAGAATGGGAAATGGACTCTCCCGGACCGTTTTTCCGTATGCATATAATCTATGGTGATCTAAATCCAACATACGCCACTTTCGCAAAGGTATTCCTCGCAGAGAGACTTGCAAGTGACTTGAGTGGCAGATGATAAATCAAATTTGTAATTTCCCAACAATGAACTTCCGAATCACCACCATTCCAAACGATCTCATTTATAAGCCAATCAAGACTGAAAATTAATACAACTAAATTTCAGCTTTTGTTGTGCCTGAAAAAGAACGAAAATTGTATGATAAAGTGCAAAAAACTAATAGACGAATTCATCGACTGTGTGGACAAATCCAGAATAGAAATAGTGAAGGAAAAAATAGAAGCAGAAACCAAAAATAATATGAGTTCAGGGGCGCTGACCAATGAACTCACAAAAGAATCAGATTCGCTGGAAATATTGTAGTATTTTTTTATCAAAATAAACTGTTTTTTGTTCACAAATATCATTTTATTTCGTATATGTACACTAATTAACAATATCAAATCCAACAAGAACAATTCAACGATTTTCCAAATTCTTGAACTTGGCTTCCAATCGTTTTGAATAAGAATCTAATTTGTATGCAGCTTGTTCCAACTTCACCACGCTATCTTCTATTTGTTCTATTTGTTGTAGAAGTGGAATTAATGAATTATCTGAAAACAATAAAAACCATCAATCCGCTGAGTAGGGTTTATGAAAAAGCTACCCCAAAATACATTTACAGTAATCAGCTTTAATATAGGTATATTCACGTATTCAAATGATAATAAAAATATGAAAATTCCCGATTTTCTTTATATTGATAGATAAGAAAGCCAAAATATTTCTTCACAAAAATTGATCTTTCTTGAAAAATATTTCTCTTTTGATAAGCGAAATTCCAATGGATGTTTCTTATGAGCAGAAGTATCTCCAAAGTCATGAAGTTTTTCCAAAAAGATGTCAATAAGGAAATGAATTCTAGGGTTTTTCTTTCCTTAGAAATGTTCCCTATTGAATGAAAGAAAATTTAATTTTTGGAAAATATAAAAACTTTTCTAATAAAAGTACTTTCAAATAACTTTCTTTCGTAAACAATTTTCTATACTTATTTTTCTTGAAATTTTTCTAATTATAGCAAACCTAGATATTCAATATAGTTAAGTACTAGGTACTATATTAACAGAATGTGCAGTGCTTGTGCATCTCATAAAAAATATTTCAATGAAAATATCAAACTAATATTCTCACAATGGTAATATGTAATTTAAAATTTTTTTGAATATATACTAGATTAGAAGTGGGGCTCTTATCAGATATCACTCAATCTATTTTCAACGTCTTGCCTTGGAATGTGCACTAATGTCAAATGTCATATATTATACCCACAGGTTTATCCTTCTGTAGGAAGTATATTTATGTCGTTAACTAAGATTATTGTATATTTCAAATTGAATGGCAAATAAATATTATTAATAGTTCTATATTCAGATCGTGACTAGTTAAGAATAGATCATACCTAGGTATCTACGTCCAATTTTGTATCAAAAAAGTCCATCATTGTCAGTTAGAGTCAGTTACAAGGTTATTTATTACTAGCAGTGATCTTACATTGAAAATAAGTATGCATAGATTTTCTAGTAGAAATTATTCTTTTACTACGATGATAAACTCTGGTGGCTCAAGGATTTTAAGATGGAATCATGCAAGCCCACTTTACTGATAACTGATTCAACTTAGATCTGTCAAATTGAGTTATGAAATTGGGCATTCATGGAAAAACTTCTAAAGTTGTGAGGATATACACACGTTTCAAATTGCCTTCGACATTTTTGACAACTCGTTTGAAGACGGGTTTTATTAGTTTGCAAAGTAATATATTGTTTTAAAATATTCCGAAAATGAGAAGCTTGATCAGTTGGAACCCTTGATATCTGACAAAAATATGATCAAGGGCAGTTCCAGACCGTTGTATAGTATACTGCTTTAGAATCATAAAGAAATGTTAAAATATGTCGTAATTTATAATTGATAAATTATGAATGCACAACACTCCCATCATTCAATCTCTCAAATAACCAGTTAATTGCATAAATCCACCTTTGGAGTATATGTATTTATATTTATGAACCTTGGATCTTACATTTCTCATTCAATTCACACATACTCTTCTTGACATTCACCGCTAAACGTTTCATATCAGAATATTTGGTTATAACAGTTTGATTCATATTCTCTAGAAGCCTGTAATCATCTAATGTTGAAGTCAGTTCGCCATAAAGGTATTCAGATGTTTTACTGAACATCCTATTGGCCAGCTGGCTCAAGTTGGGATCATGGGGGTCCAAAGCCTCAAAGCTCGAAGTTGAAGTAGAAAGTGTTGGCCCTACAAAATTACAAATTGCACGGTTAATATGTATTGCCCTAAAAAATGAAAATCAAAGTGCCCAAGAATTTCAAAACATAGTACTCATAGTAGTGAATTGGGCTTAGGAAAAATATTTCGTAACATTTTTGTCTTTCTCTGTGGTACCTCTTCTGGGAGAATCTGGAACTCCTTGCTCTTCTTCAGCCATATTAAAATGGGTTATAAACTATTATTTCTCAATATTGCATTGAATAGAATCTATACACTGAACTTTACTAGTAAAACTGAGTTCAGTAAATCTATAACAGATAATATTAATGATGAACAAACTACAATAACAAAAACACAACTTAGGTATCAGGTTATATCCAGTGGCGCTACAGAAATTTTCTTGAGAGTTTAGGGTTTAGGGAAGTTCTTAAATTCAACACAAAATTTCTGATGGATTGTTTCAACCAATAGAACTGCACTAACGTTTCAATTGGTCCAATAGATCGGATCAATCGGTGGACTTAAGAACTCATATTGATAGCAGATCAGACACTGAAAATTGTGCACGTCTCTTGATTGTCTGTACTCATACAAATTGAGTGATATTTTTAATTATATGCACGTGCTGTTCTTGTTTTACCAGTACATCGGTAATATAATCGGTATATATACCTAATAAGCAATCGGTATATATAATAACCAGGCAGTCTTGGAAATAAGCTGAGCATGAAGAAGTTGAATTCATGTTTATTATTCACTGACCACTGACGACAGAAATAAGAAAGATATGAATAATAATCAATAGAAGAAAAAAAGAGCATGAAACTCCTAACACAAAAAATTTCTTTCTTGTCAGAAGTTACCTATTCGTGAACTTCAACAGAATTGTTCAACAAAAGGTTGAAAATCCCATGGAATATAAATAAACTGAAATTGGTTGAATCTTCGGAATCATTTCTACACATAATAATAGTATTATGACGTCATTGAAATCATCGAGTCTTATAGAACTGATAACGTCCAGTCCGTCGACATCCAGCTACTGGCGTAGGGAGCCGCCACTCCTCTCACTCTGTGTTTCACTCCTTTATTGATGAGAACGTGACATTATTTATTTCAACTACACCTCTCTTTGACTTTGGGCTCCACTCCGGCCACAGCATCTACGTGCCATCTTTGTGGATGGTCGTTATCGGCATAACCGTCCTCTGTCGCGGTCGGAGAGGAAGTTTGTCAGTGTCTCAGAATATAAGAAAATAAGTAAAAACGTAACTTGTTAATTTCATGCCTCAAAACGGACCATTTTGTTACTGAATTAAAGGCCGGAACAAGAAAATTTGCACAGCTTATGTCAAACATTCATTCATCTGTTTATCAGGTCTAGGACAAAGATAGTTTAGGAATATAGCTTGGGTAGGGTTACAGTTCAGCGAGTCTGAGCAATTCTATTGAAATTTAACCTTGATTTATGTAGCATGCGCACATGCAAAAGTTATGAAATCGCTTAATATATTTCTGAATTTTAGTACGAAAATGACATGTGGAATAGCAACACCGCAGTGGAATGAATATTTCACTGAAAAACTCCCCGCCTCATATTTCCTTTGTATCACAGATCCCAACTAAAATTATGTTAGTACGTTTGTTGTGATCTGTGCTTTATATATTTATTTTTACTATTTCCATCATATGTATGGTGAAAGTTGTTTATTTGTGGTTAATTAATGCACCATGTCGTGAAGTACATTTAAATCAATATTAAATAAGTTCCACTTATATTTTTCAAGACTATAGTAAACATTACAAAATGTTATCCCCTGAAGAAACCATAAATGATTCAGAACCTCCAGTTGCTTCCAGAGGTCTCTTGAGGAGAATTTCTGGTATTTTCAACCGAAATCAATTGGGATCTTCAACTGGTGGTAGCTTAAGCTACATAGAATTTGGGACAATCGAAGAGTCAAGTACTCGAACATTAGGAACCTTTGCTGGTGTTTTTTCTCCAGTGACATTGTCAATGTTTTCGGCCCTCATTTTTCTAAGAATGGGTTAGTATTCATCAGTCAAACCTGAAAAAAAATTTTTGGCTTTCTACTCCAATATATGGATGAAAAGAAAATATCCAATAAAATTGAAAATAATATTCAAATAAGAACCATTGTAGTTCCTCAGTAAAACCTGAAGAAACAATCTAGAATAAATATACTCTTAAGAATATTCAATGAAAGAAATAACTTTTTATCTCGAAAATATATACCTATGAATTGAAATAGATAAGTAGTTTGTTATAAAATATTCACATGAAACACATTTAGTCTCAAACTGGATCCAGTGCTTCTGTGTGAATTATTTGTTTCAATATTATCAAAAATCATTCTAACCACCAGTTGGCAGCTTCTTTATGAACAACCTCAGTAGTCTTCTAGAGAATTGTGCCAGAAATTAAAAAAAATTGAAAGTTGAGGTCTCACCTTTCGACATCTGATTCCTAGTATGAGTCAAACAGTAAAAGTGTGATTTCATACATCAGTCTTAAGCAGTTGAAACAATAATTGTCAGTGGCAACATTCGTACACTAGCATAGATATTATATTAGTTTTTTTTGTAACAAATGAAAAATATAAATTTTTGCTATTTGAAACTTGAAACTAAGCTAAGACTAATGCATGAATCCACATGTACATTGTGGGTCCAGTTTAAGATTAAAAGAGATATTTGTATGTTTCAAGTAGTTTTCTCTTCTTTCTCTTTATCTATATTTGATGTAAAAATTGCGAAAAAAGTTATGTCATTCATTGTCATTAAAGGGAAGTAGTTATTCCAGATGTACTTTTTTTAATCTATGGATCCTCTGTACATCCCTCAATTTTCATCGATATTCGTTTTTTGTTCCTTTTGTTTGGAAAGTTTCATTTTTTTTATATATCAATGGAGAAGTAGAAAAACAGAAACTAATTTACTTTCAGGATATTTAGTTGGAAATGCAGGTTTATTAGTAATTTTACTACAGTTCGCCATAGCATATGCCATCTTGGTGTTTACAGTCATGTCAGTGTGTGCTATATCTACTAATGGAGCAGTAGAGGGAGGAGGAGCATATTGTATCCTTTTCACAAAACTTCATTAATTTTCACAAGTCATAATTTTATATTAGATATTGTCATTGTTATGATTTAAAAGAGTCTTAGAGAAGACTTGATAAGGGCACTTGAATTAACAATAAATAATCCACATATGAAATAAAAAGATCAAGTCAATTATACATGATAAGTGGATAATTAAATAACCCTCAATATCTAGTAATCTAGTGCATTAAAAAGAACTTATTGGGCATTTCTGAGAATAGAAACCCGGATCGGGTAGGAAATCTCAATTTTATTTTAGATTTATGTTTGTATTTAGAAAACTTGTTTTTTAAAAAAAGTCTGAATATTTTCTTAACAACATATTCAGTTATGATAAGCAGAACTTTGGGTCCTGAATTTGGCGGATCTATAGGAACATTATTTTTTTTAGCAAACATAGTGAGTAGTGCACTTTGCATATCCGGATGTGTCGAAGGTTTAGTAGAAAATTTCGGACCATCAGGTGAGTAAGTAATAATTATCTCAGTTCTTTATTGATTGTAACTCAATGGAAATCACACTAAGTTATGCCCTTCAATCTGTTAATTTTATTACCAAATATCACGGTAACTTTTATTAAAAAATCTGTTATCTTTTTTTCCGTTAACCAGCTGTTGCACCCCTACAAACGACAACTCTCAAAAGTCAAAATTTGTCTGAGTAAGGACTAACAAGGTCTTACCTTTTAATGTGTGATTCCTAGCACGTGTAGTGATTAACATATATAGTGAATAACATACTGCACAGAAAATCTCATGTTTAAAGAAGTAAATTTTAACTGATGACTCGAATTTTTGTTACCAAATTATTTTATTTGTCAAATATTTTATGACATTTTAGTAAAATTCCTATATGAAGATTATTTCAAATGAGAGTAATATTGTCAAATTTTATATTAATTTCATAATAAGAAGCAACTTAAAAAACTGGTTTACAAGCTCATGTTCAACCAATTGTTACACATAGACTTCTTACAAATTGGTGTGAATTGAAACTATTTGAGTTTGACGACTCTAATTTCGTTATTAAGTGAGAACCTCTTTTAAGGAAAATCAATTTCTTTGCTATATTGTAACTTTCTGGTGAAATACTCCCGTTATAACTTTCCAAGTATATGTTTTCATTTCAATTTTTCTTTAGGACATATATTTTAAACCCCACCTGTGAATAATTTAGTTTGAAGTTTGAGAACAATTTGGTAGTAGGTAAATTTTTAAGGCTTACTTGCGACTAGAAATGATACAAACACTAATAAGTTGTGAATTTGCCCAGAGGTAGTGAGTTATGTATCTGGTCAATTGTGACTGATACGAAGGTGTTGAAAAAAAAGGTTTTTTCAATAGTCATATAAAAAATTCTATTTCTTAAAACAAATTACAACTTCAGCAGGTAACAAATGACAGTGGTTGCTTTAACTCAAAGCAAAGACACATGTCATCAAAGTTTATTTGTCAATCCATCTTACCTATCTGGCGAGTTGCATAAAAAAAATCACAAACAATATTTTTTAGGGTATTTTGTGAAGGGCCTTATCCCTGATGGTAAATGGTTTGAATTTCTCTACTCTACTTCATTGAACGTCTTGAATTTTCTGGTGTGCCTCATTGGAGCTTCAATGTTTGCCAAAACATCATTTTTCATTTTGGTTGTGGTTTGTGGATGTTTGAGCATAACATTTTTCACCTTCTTTTATCAAGGATTTCTAGAGGTCGGTACACAAATGAAATCAATTTTTTTTACGAAATGCTTGTTGTAATTTTCAGGTTTCCATACCAGATTCTAATACTCTTATACAAAATGCAAGTGATCACGTCTTCAGAAATTATACAGGCTTGCAAGGTTCCACTTTGCAGAGTAACCTGTGGCCCCAATATGGAAGAGATTACACAGCAAAAGGACAATTGGTTACTTTTGCTACTGTATTTGGAGTACTGTTCTCAGGAGTGACTGGAATCATGGCTGGTGCCAATATGAGTGGTATGTTGTTGACAAGTATTTTTAGGTCCTTTCAAATTGCCATTATATATTTCATGATATAAATTTATATAGTTCATACAAAATAAAGTACAAAATAAAAACCGATGAAAATTAACTGGCATGGTTGAATTTTGAAGGACACCTTGAATATGTGAAAATATAATAATAACGATATTCACTTAGTTGGATCATCTATAGATGACATTGAGTATGTCAAAATGTGTACAAATACAAAATTAAAAATACAAACTCCATGCACTTAGAGGCACAATATACAATTGTCATAGATAATATAATATATAATTGTCAAAACCTAAAATAATGTGTTATTTATGCAACAGTATCGTTATTAAAATTGGCCTAAAATGTTGGACATGTACATAATATATAACAGTCAAAACCTAAAATAATCTGTTATTTATGTAGCAGCATGGTTATTAAAAGCTTTCTAAAATGTTACACATGTACAGGGTTATAACCTAAAACCCTGTAACATGTTACACATGTACAGGGTCACAAGTTATCATCCATATAGTCTTTGAGAGAATAATAGGATTTATCCTGGAACAACTCTTTGATTTGATTGTTATAGTGTTTAAGAGCCAGATTTTTTATTGTATTGGAAAGTTCATTGTACAATTTAATGGCCATAAGCCTGGGACATGATTCAGATACAACTAATCTGTATGTTGGCACTTCCAACTGTAGGGAATTTCTAGTATTATAATTATTATTACCATTAAGAGTAGGAAAACTGGTTTTATGCGATTTTACATATTTTAATATCTCATAAATGTATATACTTGTAACAGTCAATATTCTGAGATTTTAGAAGATGAGTTTGCAACTTGTCCTTATAACTTATGTATTAATGGGTTGGTTGGCATCGTTTGGGCTACTTCAGGAAAGTGTTTTGGGGCCTATTTTATTTTCAATTTTACTTCAAAGATATTGATACCATCTGTGGACGTGACTTCATTAACGTTTTTGCAAATGACAACACATTGTTATCAATTTCAGGAGATGACAGAAACACTAGTTGACCAAATAGATCACTAACTAGAAAACTTAACTTCTCCAAAACAAAAATTATAAGCTATCACTCATCAGGTATGAGGGTGATTCTTCGATGCAACTGTTATACAAGCATATATGCTCTATGCTTAGTGCCTTACAAAGGCTATCTATTCGAGAAAGATATTACAGATCAGTGATGATTTTTATTTTGGAAATGATCAATGTCATGCTGCAATCCTACTTTAAGGAATTTTATTATATTGTTACATTTTCCCCGTGGGTTGACCAATAATTGACTACACTGAACAATAATCAAACTTAACTTTATTTAGCTTTGAATACAACTAAAACTTCGACTATTATTCGAATGTCTATCGCCTTACTAGATCGCTTCGCGTACCGCACTGTAACTACCACTTGACTATGTCGATATACTCGTGGCTAGCGTTTATATATCGTAATCGAAGGCCGTAAAAAATTCGCCGAAATTCCATCGAAGTCGGTAGCATTATTTTCGCTCCACCTAGAGCGACAGCTAACATCGTACATTCGCGCGCTCTTAGCTACGTCTCAATTGGTTTATGGCTACCAGTGGCGGCCGGCGTTATTTTCTTTAGGGCCTGATTTACAACACTATACAGGCATTATACATATAATTACATGACCAAACAAAGTGACAGTTTTCACCTGCAAAAATCTATGAAGATTTTGTTGTATAAGGGTCTTTGCAAATTCAATAAACTTTTACAAAATCAGAAGGATTTTCCTTCAAAATTGATAATTCAACAAACAAAACTTGAATTTGAAAAAATTGCATTTCATGAGTCAACAAACAGATATGCCAACATCCTCAGTAACTTCTCTAATAGCGATTCGAAGATTCTCCATAACAATTTTTTTCACTTTCTCTCCATTTTCATTGGTTATTAAAGTGATGGGGCGTCCAGGGCGAGTGTCGTCATTCATATCTTCTCCTCCTCCTTCTGTGAAAAGCTTGTGCCACTTATAAACATTTTTCTTACTCAGAGTACAATCACCGTATGCCACTGTGAACATTTCAAGTGTTTTTGAACACTTAATTCCATTTTTTATACAAAATTTGATGCATATTCCTAGATCCATTTTTTTCGCTAGCAGAAAATCGCCGAACACGCAAAACACTTTTAACTTTATGGTTCCTACCAACAAACTCAACATTCTAAATAGCTGAAACTGTGACTATATGTTCGAAACGGGTATACCAACATAAAAAAATAAAAACATTGCTAATCGAATTTATGTAGCCCGCGAAATTTGAACATTTACCTTATTTTTTTAACGGTCCACATATGTCATCCAGAGAATAGTTTTTTATCACCTAATTTTTTCTGTATGGAACTTCCTGGGGTAATATATGCTTAAAATATTGTGTTACAAATAGCGCCTGTGTCTAGTGCTGCAGTATTTGTAACCCTGCTAGTAGTTTAACACATTCTCTAGACCAATTGAGAGTTTTATTGTTTTTAGTCTTTTATAACCTTCAGTTCAGGTTATTGAATATCTATGTGTGATATTAAATTTTTTAGGTGAATTGAAAAATCCTGGAAAATCAATTCCTAGGGGAACACTTTCCGCTGTAGCTTTCACGCTTGTTATATACCTATCAATATCTTTACTGACAGCTGCCACGTGTACCAAGGAACTAATGCAAAACAACTATTTGTTCTTGGCCGGCATCAGCGTGTTTTCACCTAGCGTTGCTATTGGGTTACTAACAGCTACGTGGTCTGCTGCTCTAAGTAATGTTATTGGAGCCTCCAGAGTATTGGAAGCTCTCTCCAAGGATAAAATTTTTGGTAATCATTTCATACTTTCGTGAAAATCTCTTTGACAGTACCTAACTTTACATAATTTTCAGGCTCGCTTCTAAATTTCGTTCCAAGTGGTACATGGAAAGGTAATCCTGTTGCTGCAGTAGTGGTTTCAGGTGTTCTGGTACAGTTGGTTCTGCTCATTGGTTCCCTCAACCTTATTGCCCAACTGAACTCTGTTTTGTTCCTATTGAGCTACTTGGCAACAAACCTGGCTTGTCTTGGTCTTGAACTTGCTGGAGCTCCTAACTTCCGTCCTTCTTTTATGTATTTCACGTGGCACACTGCGTTGGTAGGCCTTCTAGGAACAATCATCATGATGTTTGTTATCAGCCCGATTTACGCAGCATGCAGCATACTGTTGTGTCTACTGTTAGTAGTATTTTTGCATTTGTTCTCTCCCTCTAAAGAGGCACAATGGGGCAGTATTTCACAGGCATTAATATTCCATCAGGTAAGCTGTTTAAGATTGCCCCATTTTCATTTATATTTGTTTAATTTATTTGCATGTTTTCAAAAAAAATATTTTTTGAAGTAGAATCATTACTGTCTATGAGATGTATGGAACAATATTTTGTTTATACACCTGAACAACTTGAAGCATTCATATTGGTTTATTTCCCATTTTTATTTATATTGTATTTTTTTATATTATTTGTGTGTTTTTTAAAATTTATTATTAATTTATTTGAGAATGTTTTTAAAAAATGCTTTTTCCAATTAGACTCATTATTGACTGCCTATGATATGTATGGAACTATATTTGTATTGCATTTCTGATGACTGGAAGTGCTTGTTTTGGATTATTATTTCTACTTAGTTCCCCCTTTGTTGTTGTTAATTTTTTATGTTTTTTTTTCATTTTTCCCGTAACAACTTTAATGAATGACTTTACTTCGAATTTTTGTTGATTTCAGGTTCGAAAATACCTTCTCCTTCTAGATTCTCGCAAAGACCATGTGAAATTCTGGCGTCCACAAGTCTTACTGTTAGTGAACAGTCCCAGATCAGCGTGTCCGCTCATAGATTTTATTAATGATCTTAAAAAAGGAGGGCTGTACGTGCTAGGACACGTGGAAACTGAGGAACTGAAGGAAAATGGGCCAGATCCAACCATTAACCAAACTTTACACTGGTTAAATTTAGTTGATCATTTGAAGGTGAAAGCTTTTGTAGAACTGACTGTTGCGAGAACTGTTAGAGAGGGACTACAACACTTGATGCGGTTGTCTGGAATGGGAGCCATGAAACCTAATACTGTTATTCTCGGATTTTTGGATAGGCAGAATCCGCACGATTTTTTGCAGAGGTACATGGTCAATATTAATAATTCTTAAAATATTGAAATTGATTTCTCGACTTAGTAGCCTCGGTTTCAAAGGTTAAAAAAACATATGTTAAACATAAAAAATATGTGTATGTCAACACAAATCCTAAACCACTGATGGATTGGTTGGATGGAAGAGAATTTGGTTGGATGAAAGAGCAAGGTCTGCTCATGTTGCAATTTCTCCGTAGCATGGTCAGAAATTGAATCCTGCCATTTGATAGGAGGTTATATTTTT
>WOGO01003519.1:0-14264 GCA_015342085.1 Leptinotarsa defecta | reverse complement strand
CTTGATACCTAGTTTCTTCTCGAGACTTTCCTTCGTATCACAAAGCCCCAAACGAAGAACGAGCCACCCACGTCTTGATGATTCCTTTTTTGGTAAATTGGTAGTGGTTGGATTCGTGGTTCAGATACTGACCCTTGTGGGTGGATTTTCGGTGTACAGATGTTTCCCACCCATGTGAATGGGTTTTCGGTATACAAATGGTTCCCATTCAGTGTAGAGACTAAGTATACCGAAAATCTACTCTCACTGGTCAGTATCTAAATCACGAATCCAATCACCATCAATCTACCAAAAGAGGAATCATCAAGACTCTGGAGGATCGTGCTTTGGAGACCTGTAATACGAAGAAAGGTCCCGAAAAAGAACTAGGCATCATCGAAAAAGATCTTCAGTGGAATGGTTACCTGCTCCAAAATGATGATGGAACAGACTCTGGCTAGAAAACAGCAAGAACCTCGCAAGAAAGAGAAGCCGTCATAATAAATGCTTTCACTTCCTTACGTCAAATGATTGTCGAAATAGATAAGAATAGTTGTGTCCAAGTACTACATCAGAACCTACTCCAGATCCGGAAACATCATCCATAGCAGCCCCACGAAAACCAGGCGACCAAACGAAGACTGCGATTCCAAGAATTGTATATTCTGTGAGTGAGGAAAATCCTATATTGGTGAAACAGAGAGGCCATTAAAAGTCCGTATTGCCGAACACAAGAAAAACACACAGCTATGAGGAACCAGCAAATCGGGAAAAGCAGAGCATAAACATAACATCAAGTGGTCTCAAGCTGAGATCATCCACAGAGCTTAACACTGGTTTGAGAGTAAGTAAGTAAGTAAGTTAGTAAGTAAGTAAGTCAGTAAGTTCAGTAAGTATGTTGTCCAACGACGCATTCAGCCAATCTTGTGTTGAAATACACAACATATGGAAACTAGTAATCAACCAAACTTTCAACTCCTGCCAAACAATATGTCTTGGCACAATTATGTCGCTGGAATTTCGAAGGCTGATTCTCAAAAGCTTGGAACCCTGTTCCGAAACAGAAAATTGTATACACCTCAGAAACTTTTGATGGTTCATGATTCTTTGGGGTATTGTTTTCATGTATAGAGTTCTGTCCCCAAACATGCCCTGAAGTTGCTGGATTCCATCCAGAAAAGAGACGAAGAAGGGTTGAAATTTGTCCCTCTTCTATAGATACTTTCACGGGAAGTGTTCAGGCGCCTTAAGGATTTTTCTGCAATGATTGGATTTCTCCCTGAAAAAAACAATTACAATATTTTTTTATTGTAAAAGCAATAGTAATTGTTTGCAAACGTCCTTATAGGATGAACTGCAGTAACACCATTAGTTACGAATGAAAGTGGTACAAAAAACATACAAAGTTTCATTTCTCAGTTTTTATGATGATCTCTTACCACGTAGTAACGGATACATCCATCAATTTATTGTAATGAATTTTTTTTTCACAATATCTGACGTTTTTCTTCGTATTGCTTCTCGCTGGCGGTGCATAACACCATAATAATACTAAATATTCACCTTACAAGAACTTCCGATGCACTACGCCACACCAATCGAAGAAAACAGTGAGCAGAACCTTTCTATTTGATCGAACTTGGCGTGCTTATTTTGCTCTTGGCTCTCATGGGATCTTTCATTGGGACGATTGGACTTTGATTTCGATGTCCTTACCATATATCTATGATTTGTCACCCTTTATGACCCTTTGAAGACAATCTAGATCACTATTGACGTCATTCAACCACTCCTGCGACGGTTTTTTGGTCAGAATTCAGCAATTTTGGAACGAACTTCGCTGCCACGCCGTTCATGGGCAAAGTTTCTGAAAAAATTACATGGCATGAATCAACCGATATGTCTACATCCTCAACAACTTGTCTAATAATGATTCGACGATTCTCCATAACAATTTTTTCCACATTCCCAGCATTTTCATCGGTTGTTGACCTTCTTCTCGACCTTCTGTGAAAAGCTTGTTCTTGTTAAGGAAAAAACATAAGCACTACAGAAAAATCCTTAAGGCGCTCTAAGATCGGTGCCTGTACGAAAGTAGCGATTCACATTGGATTTGAATTGCTAGAGATTGAATCCATTTGGAAAAACTTTCTCAGGAAGTTTATTCCACATAAACATAGTTCTCCAAATGAAAGAGTTGTACCATTTGTAAACATGTTTCTGGCTCAGATTACAATCACCATATGCAACTGTCAACATTTCAAGTGTTTCTGCGCATTAAGTTGACTTATACACAAAATTTGATACAGATTCTTTGATGCCTCTCACTAACAAACTAAAGCTGATAAATAGCTGAAACTGTAAACATATGTTTGAGACGAGCGTAGCAACATAAAAAAATGGTAGTAGAATTTGAATATTCACCTTATTTTCGAAAAGACCTCGTATTTCATTTCCGCATGGTTGACATTCAACAGTCTCAACTTTACTGTCGAAAAAGATGGAATGGAATATATAAGTGCAATATCCCTCCAAACGAAATAAAAACACTGATACTTCAGCAGCCCTTAAAAAAAATATTTTTCCACGCGGTGGAGCAATCATCAAGTCCTCCTATGTTGAATCCTCGACGGAACCCGCAAAACAAGCGATGTGCCCTTTTCCGGAGATTTCATATATGCATGAGACGAATGGTGGAGACGGGTTTTATCAGCATTCTCTCTGTTACTTGTTCTGAATTATGCAATTGCGACAAAGTTGGGCGGGATTTGAATCCAAATCAGATCTGTGAGGTATGTTGAAATACGCACGAGAATTTCAACTAGAGACATTCGTCTTATGACTTATTTACTCAGACTACTCTTATCTTCGACGTGAGTTATGCTCGCTGAAAGTCACATGAACTGGTACGTTGCGAACAACACATGTGAAAAAATTTCAATGGAAATAATTCAGGTTCAGAATGAGAATATGTCTCATTGCCATAAGAACAATTTTTCTTGATATAGTTTCTACGCGACAACTGAATATAATAATGCAAAAGCAACTAATGTCATAATATTGTGGAATATGACATAATAGATAGATAGATAGCATTTTATTTCCAACAGGTATACACCCAATTACAGGAAATGTTAAAGAAAATATACTAAAACATAACATTGAATTCCATTACATTCACAAATTACATATTAAATTGGCAAATTACAAATGATATTATTAATATAAATGAAATAATATAATTAGATTCAATTGACATATTATAAATGAAATAGCCTTCACAAGGTTGACATAAAATAAATGAAAGTTATATAAAAAAAAACTATAAATGAAAGGTTCTATGTAACATACAGTCCTTGATAAAGTTTGAAGAGTTTCCATTAATGTCACACATGTTACATACTGAATTAAAATAATACCACATTAAATTTACTGGTGCTTTGAGATTCACATTTGTTCTACTACTCTGACAATGAAATGTTTTATTGTATCTTCAGTTGAGGCGTGGTACATAAAAATTTATTTTTTGTAGGAGCGGAGTACAGATGTTATTATTTATTAAATTACATATATAGAAATGTGACCGTAATGAGAAGTCTACGTGTATTCAGTGATATAACATTGAATTGATTCAAAATGATGGAATAGTAACTTCCCCTTTGGGGGTGAATACCTGTAGTGCGAAAAGACAAGAATTTCAAGAACTTTCTTTGGACAGCTTCAATTTGCTGTATATGAGAATTATAAATGGGATATCAGATCATCGCACCATATTCTAGTTTGGAACTCACATAAGCATAGAATAGCGTGATTATCACCTTAGTATCTCTAAATTCTCTGGTGTTCCTCATTATGAAGCTCAACATTCGACTAGCGGACGAAACAGCTTGGTCTATATGTGAAACAAAAGTGAATTTCTGATCAAAATTAATGCCAAGGTCTTTCATTTGATTAACTCGACTTATGGTATTGTTATCAATTTCGTGAGTAAATTGTATTATACTTTTCTTTCTGGAAAAAGACAAAACATGACATTCAGCAATGTTGAGATTCAAACGATTATTGGAACACCAATCAGATATTATTCATACTGTAAGTCTAAGCAGTCTCCATAGTTTTCCATCACCTTGAATATTTTAAGGTTATCAGCGTAGAGCAATTTTGAATTGTTCATTATTTTAGTTGAATCGTTAATGAAAATCAAGAACAAAAGAGGTCCTAAATTCGAGCCTTGGGGCACTCCGGAACTGGGAGTAGGTATATTAAGCAGAGTTGTAACCTTCATACTCCACATACTGTTTTCTATCGAGTAGATAGTTTGACATGAGTTTCACCAATTTTGCTGTAAAACCAAATTCTTAGAACGCTTGAGAAGAATGAAGAAATCAATTTGATCGAAAGCTTTTTGTATGTCTGTATGAATGACGTCAACCTGCAGTTTCCTATCCAAGGCTTCAGAGACACATTGTGAAAGACAAGCAAGATTGGTTACGCACGACTTGTTTACTGCAAATCCATGCTGATCATCTGATATGATATATTTCGTATTGGAATGTATATATTAGAGTATAATATTATTTCAAATAATTTGGAGAAATTGCTTGATTTTGAAATGGTTCTATAGTTTTTTATTGATGTAATATCACCTTTTTTGAAAATTGGGCATACTTTTTTTCAAACAAAGATTATATATATGAACTAGGGGACACAGTATGTGCAGTTATCAAGGGTATTACATGAAGAGACATCAGATATAATATAAACACTTTTAAAGAAGTTTGCAAATGCATCCATAATTTCCTGCGGTTTGGTGTAAGTTTTAGTTTCATCGTTCATAACTCCGAGAATTTTCGAGTTACCTCTTTTGTTCTGCATGAAATTCCAAAATGCACTTGGGTCTTCGTTAATTTTGCGTTCACTTTCATTAAGGAAGTTTTTATAAGCATTGTTAATTTGTTCTTTCACTTCACTTCTCAACGTGATAAATTATGTTTCATGGTTTTTCAGGTTTTTGTGTGTCCGTTATTTCGTATGAATGTTTTTAGGCAGCTGATGGACCGAACAGATAAAAATATAATTGAAATGAGATAAAACTGGCGTAAGTGAAATTGAATTCAAAACTGAAAGGTGAATTTTGATTTTCTACTTCTCCATCTTTATACAAAAAAAAATGTGCGAATTTTCCAAAGGAAGGAAAAAGCCAAATAATTTCAAAATAAACTCTTCACGCAAAGAAGAGAATTGCATACATAAACTGAAAATAACTACTTCTATACGAATATTGAACTATACAAAAACATTTTTGTCTATTCAGTTTGAACTCCAGACATTCGTTATGGAATCGAATCAGATATCATTCACAGGATTGCTACACAATCTTCATCTAGCTATATTGATATGAACCTATACTAATAAATGTGAAAGTGAGGATAGATATATGTATGAATGTTTGTGACTCTTTCACACCAAAACGACTAAACGGATTTGAATGAAACTTCACATAAATACGGCTTATAAATCAGAATAACATATAGGCTACAATTTACAGAGGTTTTATGTAATTTTGGTATAATGATAAGTATTAAGTCGGAAAAATTATTGATCTATGAGAGACACCTTTGCGTGCGCTGCTTGTACCGTTGGAGTTATATGCAGATTGTGTACTGTAAGATTGTTTATTTCAAATATTTCTAAATGAAAGTCCGCGATATCATATATCTACCTCCTATGTGATAGCCACATAAGAGGTATAGATAACATTGAATGAAATACTTTTTTTACAATGTACATTTCAGAATATCTGTCAGATTCTTTTGAAAATTGATATAATTGCAGTTTTGATTCAATATAGATAAACTTTGTCTTTTACATTAAGTAATTTGGACGAATCAGTCAAAAGTTATCACGAAAAGATTAACTTGATTTAACGCAGTGAGCGATTACGCGTCGAATCTACTGTAAGACGACGGAGGACGATGCTTAGGGGTGTGTAAGCAATGGAGCGTCATCACATACAACGCGACCCGAACGCGGGCAGGCGCGTGAGGACAGACGTCGTTGACGATTGTGTTAGTTTTGTGAATTTTTTATAGGTAACATACTTCGAAAAGTACCTTGAAAAGTCTGCAATTGGCAGACTTTTCAAGGTACTGTGTTTTTGAAGTGAAAATATAAATCTCTAGCTTTTGCCCGCTCTCATATTAACGTACAACCGAAGCTTCTGAACCTAAAATCCTAAAATATGCAGGTAGGTTTTTTGCATTGCGTAAATGAAAGGGAATCAGGAATTTCCACCCTCAAGGGTGAAATATATGGGTTAAGAGATTGTATCGACTTTCGTCAGTTGGAAACCTGAAGTTTTGAGTTAATAAAAAAGTATCGTAAAAATAAAAAAATCAAACATCTTCAGAGTTAACCTACATAGTATCAGTAATTAGTACTGTGTCAACCTATTATCGAGGATTGACGTAATATAGAAAAAAAAAGTGAATTAGAAACAAAATATTATTGGAAAAAAGTTAAGGAAAAATATACAGAAAAGTATAAATAACGAGTGTTTCTACTTCTACCATGAATACCATGCATCACATCGTCGGCCCATATTTGAAATTAGGTGCCTTATTTCATTCTGGTTCACTCGTCTCCAAACCTGAATCAGTCTCTCCCCCAGTTCCTGCAGGTTGTTGGGTTGGATCGCCTACCAAGGATATCTTAGATATTTTCAATTGGAATCAAATACGAGCTACGTACTGGTCATGCCATGGTGTTAATTTCAACCTCTTCGAGGTAAATTCTGGCTATCTGTGCAACATGGGGTCTGGCGTTGTCTTCCATCAATATTATTCCAAAAAAGTTATAATTGAACCGTTAACAGAAAATAAATTTACAAATATAAATTGAAGTATGGTATGGAAAGTCATTGGAAACCATAATATTTCGTCAAAATGGAGATCCGTTGCATACAAAGCAATAAACGAAATATATGCGGTGGGTTCAAAAACTGTGAGACATGGAATCAGTGACTCCAGTTTATGTTTGAAATGCAATGAAATAGATAGCATTCCACATCGGTTACGAGATTCTGGAATTTCGAATGATACATGGAAATGGTGTAAGGAAAAAATAAATAAGTAATTTAGCCAGTGCAACAATAGTGGTGATCCAAAAGAGATTTTTCAAACAGTATTCAAAAATGAATATGACGCAAATGTTTGGCAATGGATTTATTGTGGTTTATTGTATAATAAACTGGAGCAGCACAAGGATTTAACAGGGTTTGTTGAGACACTAAGAAGAAGTAGGTGGTTCATGATAGAGTCTAATTGTATAAATAGATTAAAAAAATTCTTTTAGATATAGGACATATTTATAATATGTACTTATTATATAGATGAATAAAGAGATCGAGAATCATCAAGATCACCATCATTTACCATCATCCACCAAATAAATTAGTTCGTGAAAAGTTACATTGAGCATATTGTTCATTGGGACATTATAAAACGCGAACACGTCTGTCGTTATCGTGTGGAGAAAATCGGGACTCATCAGTGAATAACATTCGTTCCCAGTCAGCATCCAACCAATTGACGTTTTCTTTGCCAAAACAAACAACTTTCTACTCTTAATATTTCCTTCTTCGGGAGGATGCAGTCCTCTTACTCGGGAACAGTATTTTATGAGGCAGTTCTCAGTTGACACTTGAAGGCATAAAGTCAGAGGTCATTTCCAGAATGCTGTGACTTCCAGTGTCAACCAACAGTCTGTTGCACTCTGCATTTAATGGATTTGTGCAATTGGCACTGTGCACAAGTCTATATGTAGTCCATCTAGCTTCTCTCTCCAAAAATATATGGAGAGGAGGTAGATCTAGAAGAAAATCCATAGCCGCTGACAGTGTGGTACTGATGGCACCACTGATGACCAGACAAGCCTGTCTCTGTGAGCCAGAAAGCTTCGCCTGGGCCATTTTCTATAAAGCCTTCGGCCACCAGGAAATTGCACCATATATGATCATTGGTCTGACAATCATCACATAAATCCAATCGATTTGTTTGGGACCTAAACCCCTTCTACCACAAATCCTTCGACATGTCCATAGGGATAGTCTAGTTTTGTGTGAAACTTTTTCCAAGTGAGCGTTCCAGGTGCCTTTTTTTACAAAGACAATGCCAAGATATTTCACCTTCGTTCCTAATGGAATGACCTCATCATTGAGGGAAAGTGACGTTAGATCGTCCAATTTTTTTCCCCCAGGTGAAGGTGAAGTTTTGCTGGGGTTGACAGACATCTGCTTCCTCAGGCACCAACTCTGAACAACGTCCACGTGCTTTGGAGGATATTACAAGCTACCCTTCCCAGCGTGGGCCTTGGTTCAGATGACAAGGCCATCTGCAGAAGCTTGCAGATCTACTTTCTTTCTATCGAGGTCATCAAGCAGACAATCCATCAAGAGCGATCACAGAAGAGGAGACAGTACCCCACGCTGAGGGCAGCCTCTGGTGACCCTGAACCTAATGGCCTCGCTTCGAAGAGTCGTAGTTGCAGTTCAGTTAACGCAATGGCATAGATTCAGCCAGTTATGGTCGATTCTATACCTTCTCTAGCCAGAGATGATCCTATATATTTAGGTAATGCATTGTCAAATACTTCTTTAATATCGAGAAATACAGCAGCCGCAAACTTAATAGAGGATCCTGGGTAACAATTCTAGGTGTTATGTTGTATTTCCTGGCGCAGGCGACCAGTTTCCGACTGATTTTTATAGCACACATGTTTCGCAACTGAATTTGTAGACTACGATGTGTAACAAACCGTTGTCAAAGTGCCAAAATTCTCAAATATCGATCCTGAATAGGGGTAGTTACTCGGTTTCGTCCTTACCCTGGTCTGCGAATATGATCGCCTGTTTCACGGAATCTTTGCGCAAGATCCGTGTGATGAATGTGTGTGACACATTGAATCGACGACCAATTCGTCGGTAACTCCAGCCTTCTTCCAAACGTATAACTGCTTAGGCACATTCATCACGGGTTGAATTACGTGATTGACGCCATAATAAACACAATTAAGAATCCTTCACATGTGAACAGTAAATGAATTAGTACACGTCGTAAACTCGTTCAGATATGCGAGCACAATAGGTACAATAGGCGTGATTCGTTTTATATTTTTACGAATAAAAACTAAAACACTCAACCACAGTCTGAACATATTACATTCACAAATGGTATTTACGAGGGGTTTACCAAATATAACATTGTAGTAGGAGTTTTTATTAACGAAATACTTTTAAATTTCAATTTCAAGAAGTGTATATACCCCCTTTCAATTTAAACAAAATTCCGATAGCTGGGATTGAATCAATTGGGCGAATGAATGCCATTATGAACTATCATCGATAACAGAGTGGATTCAACTCATTCGTGACATAAAGTCGTGATTTCATGAATGCATTGAGTGCTTCATTTTGTAATGTTATCTAGATTGGTACGGAAGAGTCAATAAGTCAAGTGGCTCATTCCACTTCGGATATCCGCCATTGAGGATGACAGTGTTCCATGTAAGTTAAATTTCTCCTCTTCCATATAATATATTATGTAGCAATCCTATGTTCAATTCCATTACGAATATTTAGAGTAGGTACAAACCGAATAGAAAAAAGTGCAGATCTGCAGAACAATTAGGGATTGAACAGCGTATGTGGGCCAAACCGGCCATTTCTTCAAAATCAGGGTTCAAGAACATCACAAAACCATACAGAAATATAGATATCATGATCATTCTTATAAAATTGATATAATACAAACAGCTCCTTGGCCAACCATATTATCAACCAAAACCACTTTTTCAATGCAGACACAGATATAACATTTTCACGCATCTGTGATAGAGGCAGGACCCTGAATATTAGTGAAGTTTTCTTTATCAATAAAATAGTTGAAGACCCACAAACAATCTCCTTGAATGACCAGATTCATTTTGATTCTTTGAATTTTTTCAATTATCTCAATATTTGAATCCCAATTTCGTGATTCATTTTCTACTCCCCCCATTTAGGTAGAAATAACCTCTATAACCCAACTTTATTTCCTCACCGCAATTTTTTCTTCCTTCTTCTCTTCAAGATTCAAATTTACCTAAACAATGTTGTCTTTTGATTTTACACTCCTTTATGATGGGAAAAAGTACCATTCATTATAATAATAATAAATCTTCATTCTTCTTTTTTTGACAAAGTTATAAAATTTGTATAGGAATCGTCAAAAAAAAGGAATCGGAGACTAGAAGTTCCTGAAAAAAAATGATAATGACAACTACCAAATATTTCTGTTTGATAAAATGTAAAAACTACCCACTTATACACATAAATTTCTCAAAACGATAAAAACAGTTATCAACAAGAAAATTTTTGAGTTTTCGTTTGAAGATATACATGATTTTGGATTTTTTATAATATCCCGAAACAAATTATAGGCACGTGGAGCCATCCGATCGGGTGATACAAAAGCTGATTTGATTTTTGCAAATGATACAATAATATTGTTTTTTTGTCTTGTATCAATATTATGCTTACATTTATTTGTTACAAACAACTTGTTTCTATTCACAAAAACAGACAAGCCTACGTCAAAAATTGAAATACTGCTAGAATTCTAGAATTTTTAAAAGCATTTCTGCATGAATCACGATTACTTATGCCACTAATGATACGTATAGGTTTTTTTTGTGCTGTGAAGACGTCAGAGCAGCGAGAGGAAAAACCCCAGAAGAACACTCCATATCTTAGTCTGAGCAAAGCACAGCCACAGCATCTGATCAACATTCAAAACCTGTCTAATATTTTGAAACTGATATGAAATAGAGTTAATTGTTTTGATTAGGAATTCACAGTGGTTCTGCCATTTCAAACATTTATCAATGTGGAGACCTAAAAATGTTAAGCTCGTACATTCTGATGTTACTTTGTCGGAATTATCAATTGTTCTGAAACTGATGACATCACATTCCCGTTGTCGATGATGAAACCTCATTGAATATGTTTTCTTCGCGTTCAAAAACAAATTGTTCGCATAAAACCATTTTTTAATACTTCCAAAAACATGCTTACATTTTTCTTTCAAAAACTAAATCTGATTTGTCAGAGATTATAATTGACGTGTCATCTGCATACATTGTTATGAATGTTCCGGGCGTTACATGCTCCAAATCATTAATGTACAATACAAACAATATAGGTCCCAATATCGACCCTTGAGGTACTCATAATTCGGAGAGGACCATGCTGGAAGTTGCATTGTTGCAATGGTATACCCCTTATACCATAACGGTATAGCTTACTTAGGAGAATATTATGATTAACACATTCAAACGAAGCAATGGCTTGAAAAGTTCAGACTTTGCTCCTTCAGAAACAATTTTGGTTTGCTGACTTCAAACGTGATCGTGAAGACAACAATGATGAAGAACGAAGTGGACGTCCAAATGAGGCAGGAACACCAGAAAATATAAAGAAAAAATTCACAAAACTGTTTTGAATGATCGAAAAGTGAAGCTGTAGATGTATCAAAAGAACGTGTTGCATTATCCTTCGACTACGAGAAAGCTCTGTTCAAAGTGGGTGCCGCGCGAACTCACTGTTGATCAAAAAGAATATCTTGATGATTCTGAACAGTGTGGGGCAAACCGGAATTTTTGTATCGATATGTGACAGTGGATGAAAAATGGATCCATCACTTCACTCCGAAATCAAAACAATCGTCATCCGAGTAAAGAGCAAATGGTGAACTTTGTCAAAAGCGCCCGAAAGCACAATAATTGGCTGGAAAGGTAATGGCTCTGTTATTTTGGTATGTGCGTGATGTAATATTCATTGAATATCTTGAAAAGGAAAATATCATCAATAGTGAATAATATATAGCGTAACTGGAGCGTTTGAAGGTCGAAATTGCAAATAAACGACCGAATATGGCAAGGAAAAAATGTTATTTTATCAAGACAACGCACTGTGGTACAAGTAAATTAGAACAATGGCAAAACTGTATGAACTGAACTTCGAATCGCTTCCTCATCCACCGTATTCGCCAGATTTGACTCTCAGCGACTACTGGCTGTTCGTAGACCTCAAAAACGCTCATTGGAAAAAAAATTTGCTCGAATGAAGAGGATATTTCTGAAATTGAGGCCCATTTTGAGGCAAAAGATGAATCGTTCTACAAAAATGTTATTGAAATGTTAGAGCGGCGCTGGAATGATTGTGTGGCTGTTGATGGAGATAACGTTGATGAATGGAGCCAATTTTAAAGAAAAAAACGCGTTTTATTCCTTAGCCCAGGTGATTTTGTGTGGTATATGCAAACCTTCACTGATCATTCAAATGACCAATTCATTCAGAAACAGCACTTACCTCTTGATATTCATTCTAATGATTTTCATAAATGAAACCTTACAATAACACCTCATTGTTTCCTTCAATCACGAACTCAAATTTTATGAAATAGCAATTTGGAAGTAAACAAGATGAAGCATATATTCACTGCTTTTTTCTGTTCAATTTTTCAGTTCTCATTAGTACTCATTTCTCCATTATTTCTACTATCCATAATCAAAAAGAAATAACTTTTTTTTGGAAAACCCATGACTGTTATTTGTATGCGTTCTGTTACATCCAAAGAAAACTCGGAACGACACCTCTTTTCATTGAGCATTCAAACTTTTCCGGATCGTGATAATCTCTATATGTCATAACTGATGTAGTTTTCTTATGACGTAGGAAGTTTTGATACTGAAAGCATACAATAAAACCGAGCGAAGCAGGAAATATTTCAAGCAACTCTACGCTGACAGAGTTTCAAACTTCTTTTCGTGGAAAATAGCACAGAATACGTTATAGCTGCACTCGAAGCAGTAATTTGATGGAAGGCGAAACTCGCATAATAGCAGTTACTGCAACTTCAGCAAAGGATTCAACTTTTCAATGTAATTGGATTAATTATTGCTAGGTAATGCTTCGGAGTTCACATAAAAATGATTTTATCTGTTGGTTCCGGATCATAACCATACACTTCGTCACTGAATGTTAGATAACAAAGTCCCAAGCGGTTCTTGTCAGTCTGTCTGTCCTAATGCGATTGACTAGAAAACTGTATACTGAAGTGACTTTCAAAGGTTTATCACCGACGGGAGGTGTGATTCCTGAGAGAGTTTCATGTAAATAATTCATCATCATTTTGTGGAAATCAGTAGAAATAAAATAATTATAATAATAAATGGTCTTTATTTTTATCTTTGGGGAGTTCAACTTATGCTATTCTACCACTCAACCAAGAATATTTTCATACATGAGTGTATAAATGGTGATACCGTAGCATAACTTAAAACTAGGACCTAATCTAGGTTTTAGCAGGAAGATAAAGCAATTTCAATTCGTCAGAACAAGAGTGTTACTCGGTTACATCGCTATTGGAGAAAGAACGTTCGAAAAAATTAGAGCGTGACGCGGGAAGGTTAGCGTATTGATGTTACGATGGTTTCTCAAGTGATACTGGTGACGTGGAGAGATTTTGGAGTAAAGGTAATCTGGACATTGGTTTCACGAACGAAGCATATAATGTGATGTTTCCTTCTATTCTCAGCCACACAAGATTGTTTAAAAATATTGTTAGATGATCTCTTCGTTTCAGCGAAAATATTAATCAGACACATGCATTCTGAACTTTTTGGATCCTGGAAGACGTTTCTAGACCATGGTACAAATATAATGACTAAAACAGAGCCTATGAACATGAGCTTGCTGTTTGTAAATCAAATCTATTCTCATCCCTCTTCAACAGTCCACACAATGAGCTTCTAAAATACCAGATTCAAGGGATAAGGCTAGATCTGATTCACAGAAAGCAAGCTCATGTTCATAGTCTCTGTTGGAGACTATTCTGTTAGTCTGGCTGATATGAGTTCTTGAGCAGATGGAACATTGTATTTCGTATATGTCCTGTGTCTCTTCGGCTATTGTGTTCCTAGGAGTTCGTAAGAAAGTGGAAATTTGATTGATGGCTGTGAAAACTGTTTTTATATTGTACCTCTTCAGAATTCCGCTCAGTTTGTCGGTAACTCCATGGATATAAAAAAAATATTTTGGGTTGTCCGTCTTTTCAGAGCGCTGTTTGGGATGTGGAGTACGGGTTTGCTGAAGTTGGATGGATCTTTGGATATGGGATTCAGGATAGTCGATTTAGAGATAGATTTGAGTTCATCTAGTTCTTTGGATTTATTTTGGCTGTCAGATA
>WOGO01003518.1:0-14264 GCA_015342085.1 Leptinotarsa defecta | reverse complement strand
ATTGATGGGACGAATCGTATCATACTTTATTGAACCAGAAACGCTTTCTTCAAATGATTAATATATGATATGATACTTACATCTCAGCCCGCTTAGTCCACTAATTCCGCTAATGCCTCCAATGCCACCATATGCGCTGATCCCTCCTATTCCATCTTCGAGGAGGCCAATACTGCGTTTCGGTTTTTCCGGTGACTTATCCAGTCCAGTTTTTGTTTTTTCAGCAGCATTTACTGCTGATACAGTGAGGAGAGCCAAACACTACAAAAATCATTGTGATGTTTTATTTGTATATATTTTCGACCCTCAGTGAATGAACTTTGATTTTCAGTATTCCAAAAATAATTAAAGGCCGATAAAATTGGACTACTGATGAATCAAAGTTAAAGGAAAACTTAGAAATGGTCATCTTTTCGTACCAACAATTGTTTGGATCAGTTGGTGTTTGTGTTAATGGGGAAACTTTTTGAATATGATTCGTAAATTTTCGCCTCACTTGAATGAGTTTCATTTTCAATATCTTACATGGAGCTGGAGACCGAAATATACCTTTTTTGAACGGCCATACTGTTCGAAAATTACATCTTTTGTGTCTAAGATACTTTTTAAATATTCTTTTTTAAATATTCTCTTTCGGAGAGGACATATAGTCAATTTTGAATTATGATATCAATGAAACTTTATAGATTAATTCAGTAAATAGGACTCTTTCGAATTGCTTTGGTACTAATATTCATTTTTAAAATAATTGTATTGCTACTTACCAAAAACACTCTCATTTTCACAGAGTTGAACCAACTACTGAAGTTTCAAATGAAAAGTGTTCTTTTATATTGTCCAACTTGATTACTTGGAGAGATTTTGAAGGACGATCGCTTCCAATTAATGATTACCTTATTAAAATAATTCAGATTATCTGCATATATCGAAACCCAAAAAGACTATTTGAATTTGCATAAATATTTATGATATGAGTTGGAATAGATCATGATGATTGAATGAGTATTCTGGCCCATACCTAATCTTCATATTTTTTTAATTCACCAACTGAAAATATAAAATAAATACGAGGAATAGAAAAAACTATGAAGTTCGTGAATTGGCCATATGGGCTCATAACAAAATTGTTGATTTCCTCTTTTTTTAATGGAAATAATAACTAAGCAAACTTTTGACCGTTTCACTATAACCTATAAGCAACAAAAGGAATACATTTTTTTTCTCAAAACAAATGATATTTATACTTGAAATCTACACACACAGATAAAAATATAACTTGATTAATTTTCAACTCCAACTCACTGAATTTTCATTTAAAAAATCATGACACAGTGCTCGTCTAATTCTAATAATTTAGCAAGAATCTTGCATTAAACATATTAGAACCTCTTTATTAGTAGTATGGTCTATTTATTTCTTTATGCCATAAATTCAGTTGGCCAGAATTGATTTCAGAGGTAATCTTCTACTCTCACCACCATTATGAAATCACACCTTAATATTTTCTATGCCATGTATTTTGTTAAGTTCCAAGTACCCATTTGCGTGCATATGCTTCAATAAATGGAAAAGTGTTTTCTCAACCTGAATATTTTTCGTTTCATTGAGTCATCACTTGCCTTTTCCTTATCGACTCAAGCAGGAACCGGGTCTCGTCTCAATCCCTAACATTTAGTTTTTTTTTGTTGAATTAGCTATTTTAAACACAATTAACTTTCTGACACCAGGGAGTTTTCATGACACGGAATCGTAGTAACGCTTATACTAGATATGTCTCTCGCTCTGCACTCCAACTCTGAAATCCAATCTTTGAATCTTAAATGGGCTCAGGAATCAAGCGGTACCTCAACGTTTTACACTATTTCAATTTCTTGAAGTTAAACAGTTGAACGTATATTGTAAAATAATAGATAAGGCAAAATTGTAAAATTATTTTGGGTTGGTATACCTGTATGGGTGGTACTCCTGGATGGTTCCTTGTGTGGGATACCTATATAGCATAAATAGCGTTAGCTTCGCGTTAGTTACTAGTTTAATCTTCTTCTTCACGTATCGAGGTGTTAAAAATAACGATTTGGTGTTGGAAATAGTGCATCATAAGTCATGAAGTGGATGTCCAAACACACGTTTTTAAATTATTAACGAGTTATCTTCTATTGCGTTTTTGTCTTCACAAAGGAGAGATAATAAAACTTACAAATTTGCCACTATCTTACTTGATACATTTTCACTTTGACATGTGTTCAAAATGTTGACACCTCCTTAACACGGTGATGAAGATTTTGTTGAAAGCGCTCCCAGACGGAAGCATTTTTGGTGTAATGTTGTTGCAGTTATCAATAATCCGTTGACGTAAGTCATCATTGAGTGACCCCATAAAAAAATATAACAAAGTCTGGTGACTTTCGGGCCACGCCACAGATTCTCTTCTGCCGGTACACTTACCAGAAAATGCTTCATTCAAATACTCACTAGCAGCAAGGGTATAGTGAAGTTCCAATTCATTTTTATTGTAGCGATCATTATGTTCAATAATGTCTGTTATTGCGGAATTGACACTGTTTAAAGAAATCTGTTTAAAATCTGTTTTTCTGTTAACCAGCTGTTGCACCCCTTCGAACGACAACCCTCAAAAGTCAAACCTTACCTTTTAACGTGTGAGTCCTAACACGGGTTGGACGATAGCAAGTGAAAATCGATCGTTCAGACTAGGGCTTGAACCACCGACCAACACGGCAGTCAATTCGAGTGAGTGAACATAGCACCCACGTCGAACCGCCTGGCTACCGTCCATCAAGATGAAGTTTATTGGGGTGTAATTTATGGCATTTCAGAATTTTTAGAATACTCGTACAATTCAACAGATGATTGACTAGTATTCATAGTATCGATACTTACATGGTAAAACACAAGTTACATAGCTTCCTGTTCCATTGTTTCATTTGGAGGGTTCCTTCTTCGACTAGCCACAGATTTTATCTCTGTTAATTTGGTTACCAGTTCATTCACGTATTTTCGCTCAAAATACCCATCCGGATTTTAGTAATTGAAAAACTATGCTGTAGTATTAATGCACCTACCATTTTTTCAATGGTTCAAAGTCAAATTATCAAAAATAATTCTGCAGAGTAATAAATAATTTTGAGCAATTAATAGACCGAAATAGTCACAGATACTAAATGTATATAAATGAAATTTTCTTTCAGTTTTTCATCTCCAGTATCGAATATCAGAATAGATAATATTATATTGTAAATAGGCCAGTAAGATAATTCTCAAATTTAAATCGGGCTAGCATACTGGAAAATTAGTATTCGAAGTAAAGCGGCGCTTTACATTCGTTTATTATCAGATTTTTCAATAACGCTTTCATCTCGAAAACCACTTCATCAAATTTAAAGAAGTGGCTAGCATTGAAAAGAGAAATCGATTACCTTTCAAACGAGATATCGCTTGATCCCTAATCCCATTTGAGGGTTAGTTTTTCACACTTATTGTCAATAGTCGCAAATAATTTTTCCTTCGAAATAGACGGGAATTTTTTTGAATTTTATGATGAATTTTGCTTGTTTCGTTTTCACTGGCCCAACCTGTATATATAATATCATATCTGTGTGCACAAGTTGTAATGAAAAATATAAATTCTTAGTTTTTCCAAAAGTTTCTCAATTCTCTTGATTTTAACTAAATTTTTCCTGCCTGGGTCTTCCATAAACTCTTATTTTAGTAACAAGATGGCATGAACAGGTGGTATGGGATCCGTTTATTCAGAAACGAGCCGAAATGTATGCGGTGGTCCTTCTCCTGTTGTGTTCTGTGTTTGAAAATCTCTTATCGGTGTTCCATGTCATCTCGAATTTTATCTCTCTATATACTTTTGACAACAGTTGATTCTTCTCATTCAATTCAGTTTAGGTATCTTTTATTATAAGTAGTTTTCATGTACCGTTTGATGGTTTTGATGTTAATGAGTGGGTATAATCCAATCCAGTCGTTTTTCTACCTTTGAAAATTTTTTTTTTCAGTTTTATTAACATGGCATTGTGATCATTTGTTCATTGATAACATGTGACAATTTTCTTTTTTCCATTATAAAATGAAATATTTTTTTCTCCGTGTATTTCATACTTCATTGTATTAACTATTGTTATGTTTTTCTTCTTTTATTGAAGAATTTCAAATAATTAGCTGATGATGAATCTATATATGTTCGAAACATGTACTGATTGGTGGTTTTGCCGTTCTAACATCCGAGAGAGATAATAAATTGTGGAGACGACTTAGAGTTTTTATTCTTCGCAAATACATTCTTTAGATTCAAAACTTGTGACATACGACTTCAGACTGGTGCGTGAATCCATTCTTAGCGTTATTAAATCGTTATCAATTAGTTAATTATGAATGTTACTTTGCTATAATTACCCTAACCTCCTGCCTGTAAGATAACGTGTCTGTATACTACCTTTGTTCATCTGGTCATGCATCTTTCCAATATATCATTATAGTCAATTACACAATTCAACTAGGCAAAGCAAACAATTGTTATAAGAAAAACTGAAATCAACCACTTATGCAGGTTATACAATTTCATAATGCTTTTTCTCTGTAGATGAAGGAAATGATGTAGTGATTTGATGAGTTACCTATCCAAATAATAGATGTACCTGGCTTTGCTTCATTCATATAGTCACCTAAATGTGCTACCGAGAAAACTGCTGTGTGGTTAAGTTTAATTAATATGTTATCGGCTTAATATAATTTCATAACAGTAGAATGTAATTTTAACTGTTTCGATCATGTTTGACATTTTTCATTTCGTTTCTAATGGAGAAATACATGTTTTGTGTTTTCATGTTATGGTATGACTAACTCGAACCACCGTACAGAAGTGAACATAAATAGAATTACTCGACGTGAAATAATTTCCTATGTCCCCAGTCCAAGTTTTCAATTCTAAATAGACCTGAGCCTTTTACAAATTTGAATGGATTCCGCTTGTGATGATAAACTGAAACAATCTTACGACATGGACAATGTTTGTACAACTTGCCATGAATCATTCAGATCCAAAACCGGCCTCAAAATTCATAATGGAAAAATTCACAAAACGTCAATGTCAAATTCAGATCATAGCATTTTGATGTCGAAGGATTCGTTAATTGAAAATTCCAGAAATGACCCGAATAAAACAGGACAAGGTACATTATCATTGTTCAAAATATTAGCTGATTTGAAGAACTCCACTAATATTGTGAGAAGAATCCCCAAATCAGCTAGAATTTTCGAAGCATCCGTCTTATCTCGATGAATATGTAATGCAGAACTCCTTTTTCAGTTGGGAAAATCTACTTACTTTCACATTCCGGATTCTCCCTATACAGTATTCGAAAGAGAAGAAAAAAAAAGCCTCTAACAATATTGATAAAGAAGAACATCAAAACGAGGAATAACGAATCATCTGTTAATATGTCAGCGATCCAAAGGAAATATCTCGGAAATCATTTTAAATAAGGTTGAAGTGGTCGATATTTCATCTGCTATTAGGATTCTTAGTTCTAACGATACTCTCGCTATTTATAACAATAATATTTTATCGAAGCTCATTCTTAAACATCCTCAAGCCGACTCAATATCAAATTCATCTGAATTCACTTGATCAAACAAGCAATTTAACGTTTCAAGTCCCTGAACAACTTATACTTGCAACAGTGAAAGCGTTCCGCACTGAATCAGGTGCAATACTAGATGGCTTTCGCCCAAGTCACATACAAGACCTTCTTAGTTATAGTGCTGGTAATTCTAGAGATAAACTGCTTATTTCTGTGACAAATCTTTATAATCTCTTATTATCTAGGGGAAGTTATTCCAGAAATTTGTCCAATAGTTTACGGTGCATCGAGATTAATTTCTCATAAAACCTTTCATATTTCTTGTGATACTCCCCATAATTTCCCATCATACAGAGAAATATGAACAAGTTCTAGGAGTATCTTCCTCTACCAAATTCAAAACGTCTGCCATATCCAATTCAGTTTTAAGCAGTTTAGCTTCGAATTCCTTATCCCACCGATCCAATGAAGGGATGCATCTGAGGAAAATAGACAAAAACACACTTTTGTCTATTTTCCACGATATTCAAAGATATATAAAAGAAGTGAAGGGGTGAATCATTGAATCCTTGATTACTCAGAAGAAGACAGTAGCGGCGAACGTGGTATAAACAGTTACATCATCAGATACATTCAGTGATCAGTCAGAAGTCTTGGGTTGAAAAATATTGGAATCACCTGTTTCATGAACAGTGTACTTCAATGTTAATCAAACACGAGATGGTTGTTGCAATATTTAAAAAATGATACATACTTTTAAGATATCAATACTAGTATTTCTAGTATGAAAGGTGCTTTAATCAAAGCGTTCGCAGAAGTTACCAAGGAATTGTGGTCAGAAGATTCCTCTGATAGAGTAGTCAGTTTCAAAGATTTGCCCCTCGATTCATGGGATCTGCCCATCAAGACGCCCAGGAATTCCTTCGATATCTTTTAGAAGGTTTACAAGAGGACCTTGATTGAATTACAGAGAAACCTAAACCGATATTAACGGAGATTGACGAAAAATTGAGCGACAGCGGAAAAGCACGAGAGTCCTGGCTGAGATATTTGACATGAACAACTCTAAGATTTTAGACAATTTCGTTGGTCTATTTAAAATGCACTGTGAAGTGCACACACTGTGGACACTCATCAGTAACCTTCGATACTATCTGGGATTTGTCTCTCTCTCCATATCACAATGAACTGGCCAATTGAGTTTGTCACAATGCTTTGATTCCTTCACAAAAGAGAAAACTCTGGATGGAGATGAAAAACCAAGGTGTTCGAGGTGCAAGAAGAAAATGCACAAAGTCCCTATCAATCCATTACTTTCCCCGTATTTCAGAAACTAATTTAAAAAGATTCTCTCCAACGTAAAGATTCAGATGCAAATTGGTTATTGACATTGCCTTTTCTTTAGAAGGATTAGATATTAGCGATTATGCAGCAGACCATGTGGCTCCGTGTCGTTATAATCTATATGCACTTTCGAATCACATTGGGACTACTTACAAAGGGCATTACACAGCATATTGCAGACATCCTCATAGTGGCACATGGCATGAATACAACGATTCACACGTGTCCCCAATTTCACCAAAATCGCTTGTGAGTGAGGAGGCATATGTCCTCTTTTATGAACAGGAGGCAACAAAGCAGCACCTTTGAAGTGATTTTTTTCCTTTTCTTTTTTTTTTATAATCTTAGTTCCCTGAATCGATTTGTATTTCATGATTGTCCCAAATTTCATTATGTATTGTAAAAATAGTTACACTCATAACATCTAGGTCCTTTATCTTTATTCTTTTTGTCTTTAAACTGTCTGTTACCATAAAACGCACTTTCGCCTTTAGTGTTTAATGAAAATTTCGTCTTGATATAAATCACCTATGTGATATATAGAAATAGTTAACAACAAACGTAGTAGCTCTGCAGTTGTCACAATATATGTTTTCTTCCTGGCATTCATCCTGATAATGGTTTGAAAATATATTTGATTCAGTTTACCTGTTTGAGCAAACTTTCGCATGTCCGTGAAAAATCCTAGATCTACGTAAAACAATGTGAGTTTCACAGTTAGATATTCAGCTTTCAGTGATTTATAATTTTCAATGAATTATATGTTACGACTTCAATCGTTTTATTTGACGAATTAATCTCATGGCTACTTCAGAAATGTTCCCTTTCAAAAATATTTCTTTTTTAACGTATTCAAAAAACTCTTTATTGTGAGATTTCCACTGAACAGTAAGACACGCCTGAAGAAGACTTGTATGTTGAAACGTGTTGCGTTTCTGTAAAACTGTGTAGTGAAAATCGCACAATAAAGTATTTTTTGAATACGTTAGTTATGGATTTCCATCAACTATCGGCTATTTCGACCATTTTTTTTTTTTTAAATATTTGTCGTATGATTGTTAATTGTCGGCAAATAAACAAGTAAAAAAGATATTCTAATGTTCACACCAGTTGCATTATTCCGTACAAGTTCGAAGTTAAATAGAAAACAGTTTTTCAGCAGTTATTTAACAAATTTTCTTATAGGCCTATTTTCTTCTATCAAAACTAATTATAAAACTAGCTTCTATAGTTTTTCAATATTTTTTTTTAATTTTATCGTACTGAAAAGTTCTACGTAATATAAACCACTGAAGATTACAATCAATCAGTAACTTGACATATTCATAAATTTTATCTACAAATTGAATAATCAATGAAAACTTTATTCAGATGGATGACGTTCCAAAAAAAAATTCACTTGTGAACAATACCTCAATTGGAAGAGGAAACCTCTTTTTGAAATAACGAGCAATATTGTTGGTGGATTCGCCCAACTATGCCAATATGCTGTGTATCAAAACTAAATTATGTTCAAAAATATGGAAAATTATTTACTTTTTCGAAAACAAGTGAAAATAAAAAAAAATTATGGTTTTGTTGAAACCTACAAGATACTCCATTTAAAAAAACCAATTTGTTATAACTGGAAACACTGAATTTCTCAAAATATTTCAAAATCAGAGACCGTTTTCATTAATAATCACTATCACATATTCAGATCAATATTTCATTTCGTTCTCCATACCTTCTTGGGTTTTCTTATAACAACTCTGCTAGAAGAATAACTTCAGTATTCTGAAATTCATCCATTCTTATATTCCATACTTTCTATATTTAAGAAATAGTACATAGCTCAAAGGAGATGTAATCAATCATGACCGTATTCAGTTTGATTGTTTGAATTTTTTCAATTTTCTCAATATTGAAATTTCAATTTCGTATTTTATTTCCTACTCTCTTCATCTAGGTAGAAATACCCTTCAGAACCCAACTTTATTTTCTCATCGCAGCTTTCTCTCCCTTCTTCTCTTGAAGATTTCAGCTTTACTACCCAAGAGAGGTCGTTGTGATTTTATTTCATTTTAATCAATTTCATGAACCTTTCTGAAATTTCAACGCCATTTCATTAAACAGTATGCATCGTCTGACTTTTCGATTTAAACCTAAAAAATTTTTACGTACTTCGATGTTACTAATTAATAAAAATACTCTACTTAACCATGTTGGACATAATCATAAGCTAAAGAAAAAGCATTTATGTTGCATTACCACATATGACTTTGTTATTCTTTAATTGTTTTAAACCAATGTTAATTTAAATAATTTTCATATAAGTACTACTTTGTCGAAATCACTAAGTGTGTCTCATATTTATTATTCTTTGTAGCAATTTCTTTTTTTACCGAAGATGGATGTCTTACTCTAATCGAAAAATGTCTAATTTTCAATAGTTTCAATTCTTTGACTTACAAATGTATATGTATATATTTTGTGGAGATGGCATTTTTTGATTCTGATTCCATACGAATCTATTTTTGAAAAATATAAATTTAGACCGTAGGTCTTTCTTCTCAAAATTTTTCATTGAAATACAATTCAAACAATTCCGTGACAAAATTGTGTTTTCATTCAAAATACTGTTGCAAGTATTGAAAATCCACCACTGATTTTTTTCGAATAGTCCTTCAACTAAATATGCTTCAATATGCTTCAGGTTTTCTTCATTACTGTTTCCACTTCAATGATTTTTTTCAAGTGAAAACCAGACTTTATATATACTTTTCCATTCAAGCAAATATTAATGAACTACCCAAACTGATTTGAATGTTAGCTATACTTTGAATGGTGCTCACAGAGAGGATAATTCTGTCAAAATTGAGATTATGAATTTTAAATGAAAACTCGATTTTATCGTACAGAACTTTGCAGGTAAATATTGAAAGCGTAATTGTTCTACTTTGAGAGTTGGAGCATATGAAAATGTTTCAGTCGGGTTCATAAGTTGCTAGAAGAGCGGTTGTTATTGGATTAATTGTTCAACTTCGACAGAAACCTCATCTGCGCATTCACATTGAATATGAACTTCGTAATTAGGAATAAAATTAACGTCACCAGTTCCTGGCAACTGCGTATGAAGGTTTTACGAAGATACGTTAGAGAGAGTGCACATCTGAAATGTATATTCTCACTGTTAAATGAAACATCTTTAGTATTTATCGTATTGAACATAGGGCACAGTTTCTTGATATCGCAGGACATTAGTCTTTTCACTTCAATAACGTTGCAGATTGAAGATTGATATTCGCAAAGACAATTTTCTTCAGCAACTGTCCGCAGTGTCTTGTACGAAGTCCCACTGCCAATATCTAGAAAGTTTTCAGCTTTCTTTGGTGATGAGCCTTAGGAAGGTTTTCCAGTCCCAAATCAGTTTATATTCACTGGCTCAAAATATAAATTCGTATGCTTCTTTTGACACGTGTCCTGTCACTTTCATCATCCATCGTAAAACCCATCAGTAGGTTATGCCTGTTTAACAATAGGGATTTTTTTTTTATTTTGTTAATGTGTTCTGCTGTCATAACTATTAACTACTGCAAAATATGAGCAGTGAAATATCAATAGTCAGTTTATAAAAACTATAAAAAAAATTCTTGCGTTGAAAAACCAATTCAACGAGCGTTCAAAGGCGCGAACTGTCATGACGTCATACTGTATCAATCCGGGCGCACGCATATGGCGCAGACTGTAACTGTAACTGTAACATTTCGTGTGAAATGTGATGGTCCTGTTTTTTAATAGATTGGTATTATGAAGTTGTATAGTTTCGTGATTTGTGTTTAACCTTGATTCAGCTTTGTTTGTGTGTTGTTGAATTTATGAATCTAACAAAGACTTCCAATTTCAAAGGCAATGGAACACAAACAATATTACAAATGTTTCATTGTGCCTTTGTGCACAAATACTTCCATTAAATCACCCACTCATAAGAGTATCTGAAGATGATCGTAATCGTCGAACAAAATGGTTAAATGCATACAGAAGAAATAAAAATGATATTTCACATAACAGCAAAGATCTTCATGTATGTGAAGACTATTTTGACGTAAGTAATTACATATTATTATCAATCTCATTTGTGAGATAATTGCGCTGTGGCTATAGGGATATTGGAAAATTAAAAACTCAATTGAATTTAATAATCAATATTAATTGTAAAGCCAATCAAGACTAACCAAACTGACACAATTTAAACCAAATTATTCATACGAATTTCATTAAGTTAGGTTCTATTATCAAATAATTATCTCCTTTTATGATAGTATATATTTTTAAGCTTCTGAAGTATACAAAGACAATGGCATTGCTTCATATTTTATCTATGAAATATATTACGTACTTTTACCCCACTTCACATAAGTATACAAGTATTAATTTTTTATTACAGAAATAAATATGATTCATACATAGTAATTAAACTCACAACAAATAATAATTGTACTTGTCTATTTTAACTCCGCGTACTTCACCAAGAAAAAAATGTTCAATTATTTCTATGAAACGAATAGAATAAAAAAATAGTTTTTTTGTTAACAATGGCTTTATTACAATGATATATTTTGATTATCAATATAATTCTGTGATTAAATTTTTATGCAAGTTCCCTTTTGCTTTTGACCACTTCAAAACTTAAATTCGAAATCATTGCCTAACTGCTACAACGTTTCGAAATGACTTCTAGTGAAATAATGTCCACATAGGCATTTCATTATACACACGATATTGTTTAATTATTACATGATAATAATGTAATGTAATGGTGAAAATATTTCTTTTTTCAGTGTGAATTATTGGATGCTCCACGGTTTCTTCAACTTCTGAACAAATGTGTCGACTCACAAATCTCAAAATATCTCTTCTATATCCTCTACCTATTTGAATGGCATATTTTTATATGTTCGAGTGACTTCCTTGGTCATATTCTCCAAGACTTCCTTGAAACCTTGAGATTGAACAATGTATCCAAATTTTTTCAGCTCTTCTACTTGCGGAGTTCATTTTGAGGCCAATGTTAACTTTTTGTTCATTCTGGGTATGTGAAAAATGCAGACACTGCGTCTGATGAGTTTCACCATGACGAAAATGTTGGTGAGCCGAGAGAGGTTCTTTCAAACTCACGTTGAGACATTCACTATTCTCAGACACATTTTTTATAATAAAGCCAGATTTTTATTTGATTAATCGTTTCAACCTGCGAGTGATTACCGAGATACATTTGCTATTATATTTTGAAACTTTCTATATATTTTACCACTTTTATTTGTAACTTATGTTACTCAGAATCCCAAATAATTGAGTTTGCCTAGTGCAAAATTTCCGTATCGTTTAGATTCGGGAACTTGTGGTTGTAAGCCAAGGAATGGTTTGAAAACGTCGAATCATTTTTACCTAGTCTGAAGGACCTTTCATGTTCAGAATACCGTTTTTGGAGATTTCGACCACATTGTCCCACATAAATACTATTACAGTCCGGACACTCAAGATTATAAACTCCAGATTTCCTCAACTTGTCCATTTTATATTAGGCAGAGAAAAGGAAATCAGATAACCTGGTATGTGGTCTGAATGGCACTACCACATTGTTTTTTTCTGAAGAAACCCGCAATTATCTCTGTTCTTTCACTAAAATATGTTATAGTTAGCCATTTCTTGATTTCTAATTGTTTGATCTGGGGATATATTAATCTGTAAGTGAATTTACGGCTTGATTTTCTGACTAACTTCTGGATTGTATCTGCGTTGAAACCATTATTATGGCCTAGCAAGATTGTTAGAAGACAAAGGCAACGAGAATGCTCTGTGCAACATTGAATTGTAGGTTGTTAATTTATAACCTTCTGAATGGAAAGACGTGTGTTAGTTTCGTACGTCCAAGCCTCAAATGGGTTATCGTTGTTTGTGTTTTCAATATGTTCTGTTAACTTGATATTCGTGGACCTGCTATTGAGAATCGACACCAAGATTTGACAAGTCAGTCAAACTTTTTTTTTTGTTGAAACTCTTTTATATGTTGAATGGTACTCCAATTACTCCTGAATATCTCTGATGTCAATGTTTTGTGATTCCGAAAAAATGTTTCAAATTGTATTCAAATTATCTCTAAAGCAATTGCATTGTGTCGTTGCTAATCCGTCTGAGAACTATTCATCTACTCGTATATTGTTTCCAATTCATTTGAACACCAGCCCGATTTCGTCGAGACGAATTAGTATTGCCGCAACTTGTTGTAAAGGCAATTATTTGACTGTTGATTGTTCGTGATTTATAGCTTATGGTTTCCTTCTGGCCGGTTTATTTGAGGGCATTCAAATAATGATCAACAATGACGACCGCAAAATATGTCAGAGAAAATTAATCACTTCCACTCTTCGACATCTCCGATCGATTTATACTCGGGATCGCTCTTTTATGGAGATCGTGTGGGGATGATAATGATTCAGGAAACTATAGTTCAAATAGTTTCTATTGGGAAAATTACTGAAAAGAGAAAGAAGATATTCTGGATGAAATAAAATTTCCAAATGAAATAAAAAATATCGAAAATAATTGTGATGAATATTGGTAACCCGGGAGGTTTTATCATGTCTAGTAAAAATGAAGAGTTCGGCAGAAAGTATTTTTATTTCAGTATGCTATGAATCACATAGACACAGCAAAACTGGGAAAGGATAAATACAAGGCCGTACTAGTGAAGATTAGGCCTATTCCTATACCTATGTTATTTTTTGAGATAGTTCAATTGATCTGAAAAGTTTGGTATTACGTTTTGAGATTTTCTATCGTGAAATTCCTTAGAACTTTGAAACATTCCATTTTTCCACTATTCATTTTATATTGGCTGCGACACAAACTGATTTGAGTCATACCAATTATTTGAAATTTTGATTTTATATTTTCTAAGATTTGGGATTCTTCTTAGCAGTCTATAGTAGTACTCCAAACACAATGGTGACATATATTCAAAGTCCATATTGTTTATTTTGATTATGTTTATTCATGTTACGTTTAGGTATGCAACTAGTACTCTTCTTCTTTTGTTCAGGTGAAGAATTCATTCGTAGTGTAACATAGAGTGAGGAGCGAAGTATAAGTATCTACTTTTAGCCAGTCGGTAGCCGGGCGCTTCGACGTGCGTGCTTTGTTCACTCAGTCAATTGGCCGATGTGTGAGTCGATGGTTCAAGCCCCAGGCTGAACGCTCGATTTTCACTTGCTATCGTCCAACCCGTGTTAGTAATCACATGTTGAAAGGTAAGACCTTGTTAGTCCTTAG